>JAODLC010000123.1:30847945-30863418 GCA_026781145.1 Hippopotamyrus pictus | reverse complement strand
GACGCGGCTGTCGTGGGGGCGGGGGGCCTCGTTTAGTCCAGCAGGCTGTGTGTGGCTCTGAACTCACACCAGGTGGTGCTTTGTTTACTGTAAACTAAGGGCCAAGCCACTGTCCAGCAGCACCCCGTGGTACCTGCCCCCCCATGGGGGCCCCCCAGGACTGATCTGGGCTTAGACTCCTTCAGCAGACTGGTCTAGACTGTAGAGCCTCTTTGCTTGAGCAGCACAGGGCGCAGCTGTTCGTTGGGGGGTCACGGCCCCGCCTGCACCCACAGCTTAGGCTTCTTATTATTGTTACACTTTAACCCCCAAGTACAACCGGGTGTCTCCTTAAAGCCACTGTGGACCCCCCGGCCCCCCCGCATCTGCCCAGGCTCATTGTAGTGATGGTGAGTCAATCCGCCATAGTTTTGATCAGCCTCGTCCTCTTTTGCCCTATGATTTTTTAAAAAATGATGGTCTTTACCCAAACCCTAAAGTTACCCCCTGAAATGTGAACCGAAAGCATTTGGTTGCAGACCTGCTCCTTGGTGTTTCATGCCCCCCCCCCCCCCAAGCTTACAGAGCTTACAGAGGTGGTGTGTGGATTTAGGGCTGTAATGTGATCGGCGTGGTGTGCAAGCCGCTGGCCTTGGCTCATGCTCATGCTGCTCTGAGTGTTTCCCCAGCAGGGCGGCGCTCCCGCAGGAGGGACAGTCCGAGCCGCCCACGCCGTGCTGAGCAGTCGTCCCGTCTTGAGGTGAGGTCACCATCCCACACAGGTGTGCGTCTGTCCCCATTCGGGATCCAAGCGACTAGCCGGGGCTGGGGTGACTGCCACACTCATCTCGGGAGTGCCAGGGCAAGCGGCCACGCCCACCTGCCGGCAGCCAATGGCATGAGCCGCTGGCACCTCCTGTCTGAGACCTGGAAGGGGCTGCAGGATGTGGCCATTCTCCTCCAGACAGATCAGCTGTGCTGCTGACTGAATCCCCTCACATTAGCAGCTGCTTAATTCAGTGTCTTGATCTGTAGTTCCTGCCTTCTCAGCTGCAATGAGACGAGCTTTTGGTCTGTTAGAATACACACCCGCTCGAGTGTGATCTTTCCAGGGGGCCCACATGCTCTCCTTTTCATCTGATCTTTAATTTGACACCTTCTCCCTCTGCATGCCACTGCGAGCTGTGTGAAACGTCCCGATGTTCTGCTCAAACAAGCCACGATCAATGAGCGGGCAGCTTGCCTGAAGGCCCCTCATGGAGTTGGTACTCATTATGGGTTTTTTGCTAATCGGAGTTACTCAGTGTGGTTCTGAGCCCAGTCTACCGCTACGTAATGGCTGTTAAGATTTTCCTAAGCCCAAAATGACAAAACTCTTAGCATTACTTTCAGTGACCAGTACATTAATATAGAGGCCTAAGTCCACAACCAATGAAACTGGTAAAAGACATTCCTTTGTAATTATCATTACACTGGTAGAGTATTAATGAATGCTAATCAGTACCAACAGAGAAGACTAAAGTCCTAGCCAAAGCTCATTACAATGTGGCTGGCAATACACATCTAGGGCAATACACACACACTGGGTCTTTTACACTTGGTATTAAACTGCATCTTGGGCAATCTGATCGCAGCACTAAACAGAGGTTATCCAAATGGGGACCTCAAAAGATGTCCCCAAAAGTAGGGAAAATTTCAGGTTTTACTACACTTTGGGGACAATTTGGTCCTCAAATGTGATCTGTGCAAACCCCCCCCCCCACACACACAGACACACATTTGTATTCAGTTTGTATAAATTTCTTTGTGGGCACCGTCCATTCATTGAAATGGACAAAACCTTAATCCCAACATAATGACCTTAACCCCTACCCAGCCCTAACCTTAACCACAAGTAACCAAACAAAATACACGACTTTTGACATTTTTAGTTTTTGATTGCAGTCACAGATTTTTATACAACCCCATTTCCAAAAAAGTTGGGACACTGTGTAAAATGTAAAGATAAACAGAATGCCATGATTTGCAAATCACAAAACCAATATTTAATTGAAAATAGGACAAAAACAACATCAAAGGTTGAAACTGAGACATTGTTTTATGACAAATATATGCTCAATTTGAATTTTTGCCAGCAACATGTTTACAAAAGGTTGGGACAGGAGCATCAAAACACTGGAAAAGTTGTGTGATGCTAAAGAAAAACACCTGGTTGAATATCTCACAACTAATTAGGTTAATCAGCAACAAGTCAGTAAGATGACTGGGTATAAAAAGAGCCCCCTAGAGAGGCAGAGTCTCTGCAGTGAAGATGGGGAAAGGTTCACCATTCTGTGCAGTGAAGATGGGGAGAGGTTCATTGCTCTGTGCAGTGAAGATGGGGAGAGGTTCATCGCTCTGTGCAGTGAAGATGGGGAGAGGTTCATCACTCTATGAAAGACAGTATAGGCAATTAGTGCAACAATTTAAGAATAATATTCCTCAGTGTAATATTGCTAAGAATTTGGAAATTTAGTCATCTACAGTCCATAATATCATTAAATGATCCAGAGAATCGTCAAAACTGAGTGCCATGTTCTTCTTCTAAAAAGGCAGGGCTGCATGTTACCCTGTCAGCCTAATCAGCCCCAAGAGTCACATGACATCACCCTTTTTCTAAAGACCATATCCCACAATTGTATACCTGTATTTGGATGGTATGACAGTCAAGCCCACTGGCTTAAACAAAAGACACCAATAAAAATAACCAAGAAGGAAGTGAATGTTGGACTGTCTTGGTGTTGAAGACAGGATGAGGAATCAGCCCAAGGCCAGGACAATCCAAACAGGAGGGGCAGAGCAAGGCCGCACTGGGGTGGGGGTCTGCCTAAATTGCTGGGGAAATCCTGTCCTTTTCTTTATCCATTTTCATTGGCATTACTGTGAAGTTTATACTTGGCTAATGCCTGTATTCAAAGCAACGTTACTGTATGATGTATTGTATGATTGCATTGTCCTATTGTCTTTTGCACAAACTGTTTAAATTTATTTTTGAAACTTTATCTGTCTTGCTTGTCGTTATTTCACTCAGTGTTGGGTCTGAGAGTGACATCATTTCAATCCCTGTGTGTCCTGTACATATGGCAGAATTGACAATAAAGACATTTGACTTTTTTTTTTACTTTAAAATTGCGATATAACCAAGAAATTCAACAATAATAGCTTTTCTGAGGTACAAAACAGCACATGAGGTGTTTTCAGGAATGGGGGCTGCAACCCTCATCCCATCTGCATGGGCTCCCACACTCCTGGGCCACATGATCCACTGTTTCAAGGCCCCAGGCTTCCTGACAGGTGGCCCATGAAAAGCCACCCAGCACAGAGCAGGCAGTCAAAACCTTTGAGATTGACAGGGGGGCTCAGGAAGTGGCACTGGGGCTAAGATCCTGGGAAAAGGTAAGAAGATAGTATACAAAAGACATTCACAAATAACCCAAGTCAAACACCAAATAGATTAAAGAGGTATTAGAATATTAATGAGCTATAATTAAAGAAACCTTCATACACATAAGCAATACTATTTAGGGATTTCAGGGATATTTTGTCTGCATTTACTTAGTGTTGTAAAGCCCTGAAGAGGGCACGGACAATTTTTTTTTTCGCGCGCACAATGTAATAAACCATAAATAACCAAAACATGCGCACAACTTAGAGTGCTCGAAATAGCAATTTGAAAGCACAATAAGATTATACCGTGCGCACGTATTACTCATTTTGCGAGTTCGGCTTAGGATTTAGTGAGTAAGTTAAACTAAATAGTGGACTATATTGTGCTTTTCAACGGAAGCGTATTGTTCATCTGAAAAAGAAAAAACGCCAATGTTTTTTTCCGAATTAATGGGGTATAATAATCCAGGTTTAACGAGTAGCATTTTTTGTTTTTCTGAATTAACGAGATAATCATTCTGCTTTTACGGGTAATATATTTTCCTGTTTTTTGAATTAATTAGATAAAATTTATGCTGGTTCATGATCGCGGTAAATATAGTCTGCAGTTGGAGATTCGGGATTCCATTGAATTTATCTCTACAGTGCAGTAACGTGTACATCACGGTGCCATAATTTGTTACTCGGTATTTTATTAATTGACGTCATCCCCCACCCTGATATCTCCCGACATATACTTTGCCTTTTTATCCTCAAGAGTGACTAGTATAACATTTGACCATATAAACAGGTCCAACTAGGCTCAGTTTGACCAATCTCATTTGTGAATATTTTCACTAATCAAATAGGGTCAGTCATTCGTAGGTCAGTGCAAGCAGGTAGTGGTATAGCTATAGGAAAAGAGCCTTACTAACAATGAAAATATCATCGTAAATAACAATAATCATCTTAGTCAGTTAGTAAAAGTGTAAAAACGACTTCTTTTCCTACTACCTCATCATGAACATAGATAGATAGATAGATAGATAGATAGATAGATAGATAGATAGATAGATAGATAGATAGATGGAGATACTTTATTTATCCAGAAGGAGATTTAGGTAACCTGCAGGTTCCTTCCCTGTCGGCCTTTGGGTGTTTTGGCCACTGGCCTGTCATACAGTCCATGTATTACCGTGGCATGTGGCCATAGAGGTAAATAAGGTGATAATATGTATGCAAATATATTTGTGAAGTTTTTCACAATTCACGTTTTGTTAAAAATAAAGTTGATATTGGGATTTGGGGAATATTTCCACTATTAGTAAGCTTTAAGTGTAAAAACAGCAGCACCACCTGCCTGATACACGTACTTAGCTGTGACTGACTGACCACATTTGATTTGTGAAGAAATTCGCAGTATGAGCGATGAGTATGAATACTGGTCAGTATGAGCCTGGTTGGACCTGTCTATATAGTCAAGTTTTCTTATTGATCACTCTTGAAAATAAAAACGCAAAGACTACTATCGACAGTTTTCAGGCTGGGGATGACGTCATCTGAATTCATAAAATATCGAACAACTAAATGCTACCGTTTACTGATGTACACCGTACTGCACTGTAGAGACAAATTCAATGGAATCCCGAATCACTATAACTGCAAACTATCTTTACCGCGGTCACTATAGAAAAGTTATTTCATTAATTAAGAAAAAATATTACTCTTAAAAACAGGATGATTATCTTATTAATTCGGAAAAACTAAAAAACAAAACGATTAATTAATTCGAAAAACAGTGCAGTTTTTTTAGATGAATGCAGTAGGCTTCCGTATTTCTCAAACCCAGAGTTCACACATTTTGGTTTGTGGACTGTCTGGTAGGAAGAAAAAACATTGAGCGTGTGGGGATTCCTACGGTACCGAGTCCCCGAAGTCCCATAGAGTGATTTTCTTTATCTAGAAACGTAACTTGTGCGCACAAGATAATAACTTGTGCGCACAAGTTATACGTATCTTGTGCGCACAAGTTATTTTCTGCACAAGTTATGTATCTTATGCGCACGAATTATGTATCTTGTGCGCACAAGATAAAAAAAAATCACTCTATGGGACTTCGGGGACTCCGTAGATTCCTGGGTTAAGAAATATTGGAATACATGGTACTGACGTAGAGATCGGATGGCGGGTAAAGAACTGCCAGGCAGTGACACCTACCGATTTCAGATAACAACTGCAATTTAAGGTCGTATACATGAGATGCCGAAGGGCCATTCACACGAATCAGTGCTATTTCTGTCATTATATGTATGAATATGCAGGAGACGTAGCTTGATAAAACACGTTATTATCAAGCAAAGTGTCCTCCATAATGTCCTCGTTGCAAATTTAAGAAACATAATGTACAACTGCTTAGAACACTGAAAAAATTGAAATATAATGATTAAAAATCTTCAAAATCTTTTTGCATTGTTATGTGAAAATATTTCCCATTTATGCTTTAAATATATTTTCCTAATAGTAAATCAATAATATGTTAGTTAAAATACAGATTTTAGTTGTGTTCCTAGGCTTTCACTCAGTCTGGTTATCCTAATACATTTCACCCCCTAAAATATTTGGCACATTGTACAAGCGGCATGCTCAGCTGGAACTTTCATCATCTCAGTCGCCTGAAGACCAGAGGGAAACCAGATGAAATTCTCTCACTTTCTTTCCTGTATTTTTCATGATATTGTAAGTGTCTGAGGCGGTTGAGCTCAATGAATTTTTTTCAAGATTTTATTTATTTGTCTAAAGATGCATTTGTGTTTGTTTACTCAAATGTGCTCAGTGTTATCATACAATTATCTTTGATGACATGTGGCTATGGTTCATGAATTTGTTAATTTAATGCTAAAAATCAGTCCTGTTGCTTTCAATCCAGTTACTCATATAATAAGAAAAGTTCAGTTTGTTGTTATAAATGTCGTCTTGACGGTCGTTTGTCTGTCTTTTGCCGAACTCCCGCCGATCACGTGATTCTCTGAGTGTTACGTGCGGTGAGTTTCCAGTGGGAAGCCTACAGGTTCTCCGGACCTCCCTCCCTCGTCGTCATTCGCCGGCTGCATATTGGCTCCGCCTCCTCGACCAGGTCACGCCCATGACGACTCCGATGCGCCGCTCGTCATTTCCGGGTTCTGAGAAGAAAACAAGAAAAGCCGGACAGCAAGAAACTTCGGGAGCTCTGTTCGTCTTTTTGGATTTGTGATTTTGATTGTTATTGGTTGGATTATTAGTGTATGACGGTTTTTGGTTTTCGTATTTTGATTCCTCTCTTCGCCCTTCGGTACTGTTGCTTTGGTTTGTTTTCTTTTCTGGTTTCGAGCTCTCGCCCGGCTCCTGACTTAGTGACTATTCTTTTGCTCGCCCCTTTTGGACACTGTGTTTGGATTGCGTGTTTGCTGTGTGTGTGTACTTGGTGCGTACGGAGTGACTGCTTTTTTTCTTTTTGCGCAACGTGGTGTTTACTGTGTGTTTTGGATAGGGAGTCAGGTGTAGAACTTTTTTTTTAAACTTATTTTCACTTAGGGTTTCGCTTAGTTTGGTTTGTGTTCGTTAGATGTGGTTTTGTTGTTTTGGCCTGGGTCACTCCCGAGGTCTGTTGCACCTACTGTCTGTGAAGCGTCTGTGAATAAAATCCAAAAAAGATCCCTTTGTGTCCCGTGTTCCCTTTTTCCCGTTGCCATTTTGTCTTGTCATTCCCTTGTCCTTTTCTGTTTATTTTTCTGACGGTCTCCAACCCTAGACCGGGGATCGTAACACTGAGACTGCAAGGTTTCACGTGCAGCTGCCCTTCATCAATACATACTACGAAGCATCGGCTTCAAGTGTCCCATCACTAGTAAGAAGTACATAAAAATAATAAAGACACATAAATAAATAAATATGCAAAGAAAGAAATACACCCTAAATATAACAAACATACATGACAATATTATTTAGTTTTGAAAGAATCTTAGAAATAGTAAAAGCGATTGTATTCAGGGGAGAACCGAAAAAGCACAACAAGCAGTTTCCCTCCGGATACATTTTCTGGCTGCACCATATTAGTGCTGATACTAGAAACTAACATAGTCAAGAGTTTTGGAAGAAAAACGTTTAACTTTGTAGAAAAAAGCTGGCTTCTTACGGATACGTATATACAGTATTAATTTAGATTTGAGAACTATTATTTTGTTTAAACCATACGGTTCACAAACATATGGGGTAAGTGGAAGTAACCGACTGATGTACATTTCGAATTAAGAATATTTAAGACGACGCTAGGGTTGTCATCACAGTCCTGTAAAATTCTTGGACAACTAGTATAATTGACCAGTAGTACTGCCTATCGGGACACCGTTCCAGTGGTTTATTTAGGTCTGTTTGGTAGGAAAATTATGATCCTACATTAGGAATCTGGCGTGACACGATTTAATTCGGACTTGCACGCTCAGAGATCTTACAGCAAATCTATACTGTTCCATCATAAACATAAAATTAGCTACATCGAAAACGTCGGGTAATTTGCAAACCATACAGACTATAAGACAATAAATCTGTTACATACATGCTAGGGATTGATAATTGATTATTTACTCTATAATGTAATAGCTTGTTCTGTTACAGAATAGTTGGTTTGGTGCTTCTATATTTGCTTTTGTTTTAAGCATAAGATGGCCGTATCCGCACGTCCCAATCTTAGGAAGCCTCTTACTCTGTTCATTAGCTTTTTCTTTCTCACTCATCCAACGTTTGTGTTTGTCGGCTGTCAAGTGCCTCTCTTTCTTCATATTTTACAGTAAACCTAAAAGTACAAATCAAACACTTTGCTGAATACTGATCCTCTGGTTAAAATCGACAGCCATTCAGAATTAAGTTCACTCGAGCTGTTCCCATTCTTTGTTGTATGATGTAAGACGTTTCTTTTTTGGATGGATTTTTATTTTGTCCTCTTCATCTGTTTCGCCAACCATTCTCAATGTAACTAAGTTTTTGTTTTTGTTTGTTTGTTTTTACTAACGATCTTGGAACATGTAATCGATGAGTGAGGCTGTAATCATCACCGACAAATCGGCTCGTGTGTAGAGCGTGTCTTGTCATGAAGTTATTTGATTGGTTAAAGGCACAATTATACAACCTTTGAGCGTATTCCATTGGCTAAACAGACACAGTATAGTCTCTTTCTGTTAATCGACAGTAGTTCTTCCTGAGTATGAGAGTGTTATTAATGCACATACACCAAAGTCTCAGATTCCAGGACATTCTGTCCCAGAATGAAATCAGGTTTTTTCCAGGACAGACTGCCAAAAACTGGGGTGGTCCCGGAACATCCTGAATAGGTGGCAACACTAAATAAGCTATTCTCCATCTCACATTAAATCAGTCAGAATGACAAATAATCTGGACAGTATATTTTACTTTCCACGTCTAGAATGCTTTAAAAATACAGCTCTTTGGTGTTTTAGAGTTCTTGCATCTGGCTATGGTGTCCTCAAAGCAGAAACGTGTCCTGCGATACGTGGAAGAAGGAAACCTGCTGAAGCTGAAGTCCTACCTTCGGAAACATCCGGACACGGAGCTGAATTTTCAACATGGCAGGAAGCGCAGGAGCCCCCTTCAGCTGGCCTGTGGGCTGGGGAATGACGCGGTGCTCAGGCTGCTCCTGAAGAGGGGGGCGGACGCGCTGCAGAGGGACCGGCGTGGGGACACGGCCCTGCACATCGCGGCCTCCAGGGCTCTCAAACATGGCCGGACGGGTAATGACACGCAGTTCAGGCAAAAACGGATTTAATTCACTTTGCTACAACAGCTTCTCCAGTGCACATTTGCGGAGAGCCTGCTCTGGACATCGCAAAGGCAGCTCAGATACAACAATCCGCACAAAGCACATGTCTTTGGACCATAACACAAACCTGAAAACCAGCATAGGAGTAGCATGTAACTGGAGAATCATGGAGGGCATCACACCCATAATTACTGATAATTGCTTGAACAGATGGGGTTTGTGGAAATGGTACAATGTGCAACCTAATCAATGCACATCATCTTCCTGCAATTTATCTTGGTCATGGGTGCTCTGTGCCCAGGGTCATGAAACTGGATTTTTTTTGCTTAGCTGGGTAACTTGTTTGATTTAAAGTACTCCAGTTTAAACAGGCTTCATTTTCGTTCATTTACATTTAGTGCAGACTACCGTAAAGCTGACAAGTTTTCTGGTTAAACAAGAAATCCAGGTTTGTTTTAAAGGCTCCTGGAGTCCAGCCCAGGATGCAGGGGGCATGGCTACACTCGGGGCTTGGCTACACTCGGGGCATGGCTACACTCGGGGCATGGCTACACTCGGGGCATGGCTACACTCGGGGCATGGCTACACTCGGGGCTTGGCTACACTCGGGGCTTGGCTACACTCGGGGCTTGGCTACACTCGGGGCATGGCTACACTCGGGGCATGTATACACTCGCGGCAAATGAAGGGCAGTTTGCAAAGGCCCATTAGTCTAACTGCATTACTGTGGATTATCTAAGGTAACTTCTGTATCAGACAATGCAGCGTCACACCGAGTGGATGCAGGGTTATTAAGTTAACTCATTTATCAGAAATGTTGTCTGGTGGGCAAACCTAATTATTGTATCAAACCTCCTCTCCTATAGCCTACAACGACCTTGTGATTCCACTGCAAAAGTATTGCCCTGTTGCTATGGATATGCCAAACTATGCTGGAGTCACACCCCAGGATCTGCTGGAGCAGATGAAAGCAGAGCAGGTGTGTGTATTTTGGAGAGCAAGGGAACGTCAGGTGTGTGTGTAGACCTGAGAGCTGTGGAAATGTGCTGACAGACGGGCTTCTCACCTCATGCTTGCCTTGTCCAGCTCAGCTTCTGGGTGGTGAAATGCCACTTAATGGTTATTGTGGTAGGACTGCACAATTGCAGGCAGACCGCAAACAGAATTGTAGGCTTTCAAATGTGTAGAAATGCTGTAATGTTTTCTTGCAGTTGCATGATCTACCACAAGAGGAGAGCAGTCAAGCTAAATTGGACTCAGAATCTCAATGGAGGGAGAAGTTACTTGGCGAATGTCAAGATGAGTTTTTTGAGGCTTACGGGCATTATGATGGTAAAATTTTCAGCACAACATGATACAGTGTCATTATTAAAATACTGTTTCATACAAATTGTGGAGCAGAAAGCCTTTATGTGAAAAATTTGTTTGATGCAGATGACTGTCTCGGGGACGGTGTGGGTCCTGAGGATTTTGGACAGTGGGCAGACCGGATCTGGCGGGAATATCATGGCAAGCGGAGAGCCGAAGCACAGCGGCGAATGGAATCGGAGGAGCAGAGAGTGAGGCGGAGGAGGCGGCCGGAGAACAGAGACGCGGAGGCGGGGAGGGAGCTGCAGGCACGGCTGGAGCGCGAGCATGCGGAGTATGTGGAGCGGGCGGCACGCAAGACCGAGGAGGTGCTGCGGGGGAAGAGGCGGCGGTATGAGGAGCGCTGTGCGGTGGCATTGGGGAGCGACGCCCAGGAGGAGCTGGGTTATGCTGACATCCCCTGGCCTCTGCCCCACGGCTCCGCGTCGGACATGGTCGCGGTGATGCTGCACGGCGCCGAGCGCGGTGACCCCGCCGCCTTCCGCCGACTGCTGCGCCGCCAGCAGGCCCTCTGGCATCCTGACAAGTTCAGCCAGCGCTGCGGCGGCCGGCTGCGGGAGGCCGAGCGCCAGCGCATACTCGACACGGTCACTGCGCTGTCGCAGGAGCTCAACCGGCTTGCGCAGAGCATCAGGTGACCTGGACGCCAGCAGGTTAGTGATCTTGGACTATCCTGGATTTCTAGTCTTGTTCTTGTAGAAATTTTAGATGGAGACTTTGGTTCTTATATGAAGAGAATATTGTTTTTGTTCTTGGTAAAGAAAAACTACAGTATCTCGGCTCTGTATGCCATCTCCCCTTTACTGCTGGAGAAGAGCACACTTGCACGCTTGTCTTTATTTAGCTTTGGAGAGTTACTATCTTGAGAACTTTTTTCTAACCTTTGCAGAATGTTCTATCTTAGGCTTTTGTGACTGTGATTAGCTTTCTGGGTAATTAGTTCTTCTGTCATGTCAAGGTACGAAAGGTTAGTAAAACAAAGGTGGGTTTCATTTTTGTGCATCGATGGGATTTTACCTCTTTGCAGCAGAATATTGTTCAGCCCTCCCTAGTGTGTGTGCAAGTAAAAAATAACTAAACGGAACAGTTTGTGGCTCACATATCTTTAGCTTACATCTACAGAATCACATCATTCCATTTTCTTGCCACGTCTTTCCCCTCATGGACAGCACTTCCAGCTGTGACCTGACCCTGCATCCCTCACCTGATTGCTGAGCTTCTGCAGCCCCAACAGTCAGCTGGCTCACTGGCTGAAGGACGTCCCCTGAGTCAAATGACTTCCGTCACCACAGGGGAACATGGGCAGTAAGGGACTGGAGGCGATCGGTCTCCATCGGCCGTGGGTGGAGCAGCCGAGCGACCTGGTGCTGCCCCGGGGGGGGTGGCTTTTGAGAAGCACGCCGCCCTCCTGGCCGGATTCTGGCGGTACCCCAGTGGTGCCCAGCACCTGCCGCAGCTGCTGTGGTCCTGCGGCGGTGCATGATGCGAAGGGAGCAGGGAGCGTTGGGGCAGCAAAGACTTTGGGGAAACACTGTTGCTGGTTTTATTGGCCCGGCAGCAACCAGGACACAGAACTGTCACTGTTGTGACGCCTGTCCCCCCCAGCAGGGTCAGAGTCCTGAGCGTCAGTGTTCTGTAAATCGTGGACTTCCTCTGTTCCTGTGGCTGTATGTTGCATCTGGCAGTGCGTTGTTAATAAACATGGAACCTCCGTTCCTTTTTATAAGGAGCTGCCTCCTTATTATTAAAAGGATTACCACACAAATACTGTTACAATATTCAGCCACAGATTTTTTTTTGTTTCATTCATTTCTCAATTCATGGGTGTGTATTTGTGAATAATTCATATTTCTTTGCAAACTGCATCCTGGTTCTTGTTACTCATTGATGAAGGGCTTCTTCCTTGCTTTATGGGACCTCAGTCCTGCTTCTAGGAGCCTGATACACACTGTCCTAGCTGTGCACCTCACACCTGCACTTAATGCTTCCCATTCCTTTCGAAGGTCACTTGATGTCATCCTTTGATTCATGAGAAACTGTCAGATGTCACCTCTGGCATTAGGATGTCGCTTCCGCCTTTTATCTGGCTGGTTTCTGGTCGTTCCCAGTGTCTCCTGCTTCACCTTATATTTGTGTGCTGCTGTCTTAGATATTTTGAACCTGAAAGCATCCTGCTGCTCAGTATGACGGCATTAAGCATTCCGGACCCTAGCCAAATTAAATCCGCCAGCATGCCATGCGGCCTCCCGGCACCAGGTGGTGCTGTGACTGCCGTTCGAGCCCGTGTAATAGTGCGAGTGCAGTGTGTCGATAAAATATGGCGCCGCCTAAGAGTAGCAACGTGACTTCAGACAAATCAAAGAATTCCAAAAAAACAACTAAAACCGATATTAATACTAAAGCTGATCTTATTATTCAGAGTCGTAAATGTGCCAATGACATCTTCGACATTTTTGAGCATTTACAGGTGAGTAGTTGCACGTCGCCCTTCTTGTGTCGACCGGAATAGATCATCTTTATTGCAGTTTAATATATTTATCAACCACGGTAGTTGCTTTTCTGCTTGTTACAGAGGAACGGTTTGTGTTTACACTCAAACGGAAATACAGTGTTTTTTAATGGAGGGGTGATAGCGACTAAAACAGCTTCCTTTCAGACTAGCAAATAAGCCGTTGCACTACGGGCGTCATTAAGGGGATGCCTGTCTCTTCTCCAGGCAGAGAAAGACAGAGATGTTATCTGCGCGATTGGAGCCTGCAGCCGGATATTTTGCGCGCTCATGGGTCGGGGTGACCTGTTTGTGGGTCCGCTGCCAGAGGAGGACAGCCTGCTGACCGGTGTGTGAAGAGAACTTCCATCTAAAACGTGTCTGTCACCTGCAATTTGTATTCTGTTGTGTTGGGCAACAATGTACTTTAAGTTTCATGAAGTGAAAGCCGTTCCAAAGCCCCTTGTTTTCATGCCAGGTAGCGCAAGACCAAAGCAGAATAAGACCTGCTTTGCAATTTTGGTTTTACAAACCGAATGATGTCAGTATTTGTAGATGAGACTGCCTCCTTCCGTCAGAGCTCACTGACTCCTGTGCGTCTCCTCCCTGTGGCAGGAAATCATAGCGCTGATGAGAAGTACGGCATCTTCATGCGGCATCGGTACAACGACTGTGTCAAGCTTCTGCTGGATCTCATGGATAACAGGAACCACCAGGTCAAGGTGAGGTTTGCCTTCCAGTACTTAGTGAACATAGAGACCAGCGCCAGAATCACTCTGGTTGTTTTTTTTTTTTGTACTGGAGTACATCGCAAACTCGTATGCAAAGTAGGTTGCATGTGGTTTTAAGACCTGGACCTAACAGTGGAGGGTTCTAAGTTCATATCCTAGATCAGTGTTTCCCAAAACAATCCTTGGGCCCCCCGGACAGCCCACGTTTTTGCTCTCTCCCAGCTCCCAGCCAATCAAGAACTTCCAGTACCTGGTATGGGTGTTTTGGGAGCTAGGACTATACAAAAATGTGGACTGTCTGTGGATCCCCAAGGACGGGGTTGGAAATCACTGTTCTAGATACAGGTGTGCTGTTATGCCTTTGAACTTGCTAACTGATTTCAATTAAACAGAACAGTCGGATGATAATCCTGAAATGTCTTTGACTTGACTTTGAAATGTGAGTGTGATTCGCTTTGGATGTAACTGCATGAGTGGCAGCTTCACGGTTATGTGAGCTGTAGTCTGACTTCCTGAACCTGCATGTTCTCGCTTCATTCACGGAGTGACATGTGAGCGAGTAAATGAACAACGCCTCACTCTGAGTGTGATCGCTTGTAGGAGGGTGCTCTGTGCACCCTGATGAAGTTTGTTTCTGCGGAAGGACAGCGCCCCCTCAGCTCTGTGGACTGGGACTGTCACTACAACTTCCCCAGGGCCACGCTGAAGGTAAGTACAAATCAGATTAGCGAGGTCTTTATTTTTAATTGTAATACGTTGTTGTTTTTAATTGTAATGTTTTTTTTCCCCTCATTTTAACCGATACTTTGCTGCTTCTGTGTCATCAGATCTGTGGATCATTTGCCCTGCTGTGAGATGGCACCATAATCTTTTGCAGTGTGTGTGGATGCCTTTTCAGTATGATTGACAGGTGTTATTTTTCTCTGTGTGCAGGCTGTGGTGTGCGGCCTTCTTTCAGAGAAAGAGGACATGGCTCTGCTCATCTCCAGGTTCCAGGAGTTCCTGGAGATGGACGACGTGCGGTATTATGTAATGGGCCTGGTCAGCGACAGCGTGGGCCGGGTTACGGCCCGAGCCAAAGGGGTAATGCCCATCTCTCTTTAGGCTGGGATTAGGGATTTGCTTCTATTCAGCTGGGCCATTCTGGATGATCCTGTTGTCTCAGAAGCTTGTTCCTACAGTTCCTGTTATGTTAAAGAAACACACGTGATGTCCTGCTGCAGAATGGCTTTGGCTTAGTAATGCTCCCTGTTTAGTGTGCGGCCAGGTGTCACTTTCACATTGTGCTGAGGGTATCTGTATGGTACCTGTATGGCATCTGTATGGTACCTGTACGGTACTTGCCCCTGGCTACCATTTTGTCCATCTGTCTCACAGGCTCTTCTTCCCATCTACCAAAACAACGTGTTCGCTTTGCTCTCCAACATCAACATGCCGAGCCAGGAGTCTGAGCTCACCAACTTCCTGATCCAGATGGACGGTCAGTGAGATCCTCTGATTATTACATATTGAAGCACATGTCAGTCTGGGCCTTTGGTGCACATTGAAGGACATGTCGGACTGGCCTTTTCATTGGTGAGCAGTAGAGCACAAGTTGGTCTGACCTTTTCATTGGTGCACATTGGAGCACAAATTGGTCTGGCCTTTTCATTGGTGAGCAGTAGAGCACAAGTTGGTCTGGCTTTTTCATTGG
>JAODLC010000123.1:30826076-30840529 GCA_026781145.1 Hippopotamyrus pictus | reverse complement strand
AATGCATTATAATGCATTATGAAGGTATCTATAATGCGTTACGCATACAGACTTTAAGTAAAGTGTTACCAAAATGTCAGTATAATAATTAAGGATGCCATGTACTGCATTATGAAGGTATTTATAGTGGATTATAGATGAGAGCTTCAGAGTACTCATAATGCATAATAAACATGGCCATAATGTATTACACCTTTTTATAAATAGTTACAGCCATGTTTGTAATACTTTCTTATTGTATTATAATGCAATATGAAAGTATCTATAATGCAACATACATGACTGCGTAACATGTTACTGTATTAATTATTTAATACTTAACTAGTTTTACAGGTAATACTAGCAAACAAGTTCCCTAGCACCCGGGGTTTGTGGTCTGCATTCAGAAGAGCTCAGCTTGGCACTGCCCATGCAATAGCAGCACTCTCCGTGACAGATGCTCCGTTTGAGCTGAGGAGGACAGTGAAACATTGGAGATGTCTGAACTCTGCATGAACTCTGAGCAATGGTGTGGGCTCTAGAGTGTGATACTCAATAGAGTAAAATGGCGAGGGGGGCGGGGGAGTGGCAGACTGGGAGGATTTAAAAGAGCCAGTGTAGCCCTGTAAACTCAGACACTCTGCGGCTCGCTTTGGGTGAGCATCTGCCTGAAACAGGGAGCGATACCCAACTATCCCTCCATTTTGTTTGGTTTGCCTGTTTTGATGGTGATTTTGAATTTTGCTGCAGAGACAGACGTGTTGGATTTAAAAAGTTACTTAGCAGAAAAGACCATGGAGAACAAGACGAGTCCAACGACAGACTTATACTCAGGGCCGACACTTGCTGCCATCTTCTTGGTCATCTTCATCCTGGGGTTATTCGGTAACGGACTGGTCATCATCATCATCTCAAAGTTTAAATCCAGACAGGGAGGTGCTAACAGTTACATCAGACACCTGGCCTTGGCAGACTTGCTGTTTGTGCTGACGTTGCCATTGTGGGCAGCAGAAGCTTTGCTTCAATATCACTGGCCATTTGGATGGTTCCTCTGTAAGGTCAGCAGCTCCATAGTACAACTCAGTATGTATGCCAGCATCTTTCTCCTCACCTACATGAGCTTTGACCGCTACTTTGCCATCGTGCGGCGAGTACCCAGCAGCCAGAGGTACTCACGGAAGACCATGCTGGTCTCGCTGGGGTCCATCTGGCTTTTGTCCTTCCTCCTGACTACACCCACAGCACTCTTCCGCACCACACAGACTACGTCCGAGGACCATACATCCTGTGACTTGAACTTTAGCCTTGTGGTGTCAGCACCAGAGCAGGCCAATGCCTGGGGTGCTGGCTTGTATCTCATGCGCGTAGTGATGGGATTCCTCCTGCCTTTCATGGGTATCACAATCTGCTACTGTTTCATTGGCCGAGCCTTAAATCACCACTTCAGTGCCGTGCACCAAGAGGACCAGCGGCGTCGGCGGCTGCTGAAGATCATCATCATACTGGTGGTGGTGTTCTCCCTCTGCTGGGCCCCTTTCCATGTGATAAGTACTTTTTATGCCCTAATGCTTCAGCAGCTATTACCAGACAGAATCCAAAGCTTTGTTATTCCAGCATTTTACTTAACCACCTGCCTGGCCTACGTCAACAGCTGCCTCAACCCCTTCCTCTACGCCTTCTTTGACTTGCGCTTCCGCACCAAGTGCCTTAAGCTCCTCCGCCTAAAGAAGGATGCAGAGGGTTCTGCAGCCTCCCAGTCCATTCAGGACTTGAGCTCTAAACACTGACCTTGTTTCCCGTGGAAGCACATCTCTCTCTGAAAGGAGGAACTAGGTCCACAGACTGTGCCACAGGCTATTATGAAGTATGTAGAAATTACTCTATGGGGAGTAGGAAATGGAGTTTAGTTTCTTTCATAACAAAGGTCTGTACTTATATAATGTGTTTGCATGTATTAATCACACAGAGAACAAATGGAAGCAGCGTTCCCATTGTAATAATTCGTAAAAGAAGCCTGTAGAGTATGTCCAATTTGCTGTGATGGACATGGATCTCCATGGACCAGCAAGAGGGCCTGGAGATCCATGTGGCCTGTGGTACCAGCAGCTGCAGTTTTTCCTTTTTCCTTAACTGCACTAGGATGTTGGGAAAGTGGACTTTTGCAGGGGAGCTTGTCATATAGGGGGGGGGGGGGGGGGGGGGGGGAGGGTGCAGTGTCTGGACCACTGCTAGGAACTGCGCAATGCAGTAGTTCCTCTTGCACTTGCTCAAAGTGTGGCTATAATACATGACTATATGTTTCACTTCTTCTCCCTTCTGGGACAGCACTGTGCCACAGGTGAGTCTAATGGTGACAATGAACAAACCGCTGTGGTGTGATACTGGGTAAAGGTCCTTTGTAAGCAAGTTGATAGATTGGACTGGTGATGGTAAAATTTTAAATGAACCAGCAACTCAGTGAAATCATGGGGAACAGACTAGTGTCAGATAGCTGCCACTTTTTCTGGGTTGGTCACTCACCACATTGTACAACAATGTCTCATGGAGCCACAGGTTGTACTTTCTGGGCTTACGGTAGAGGACACCACTGAGGGATAGCAGGAAAGACTTATTTTAAGTTGTATATAGTTCCCTCTTGTAGGTTTTCAAGGTACAATACACCTCACAGCACGCCTGGGGAATGAGGGCTACCACCCTCTGTGTGATACATTCAAAGTTGGGAGTATTGCGAAATCCAAGTAGCATCACACTAAACAACCAAAACCCCTAATTAATGTTAAAGACTATCTCAGGCTTTTCTGTTTGTGCTTTACCACACACCAATACCCACTGCGGAGATCAGGCGAGTTAAACCAGCTTAACCCAGAAAGGTAGTCACTGACATTACTAATGCTGGCCAGGTGATGGCATCAAGCAATAGACAGACCATGCAGGACCAGCAGAAGTAGTCTTTCTTATGGATAAGGACTACTGGAGCTACCTATAGAGTATCCAGTGGTTCTATAATACCTTCCTCTGCCTTCACTGGGATCGTCTGATTGGCTATTGCAAGAGCTAACTCCTGGCGTTGCAACCAAATGGGTTGGACATCACTGGTGTCAATGGAAAGCTGCAGTTTCTATCAAGGAAATCGACATCAACAGCCCATACTATGTTGACAAAAGGAACAGGCTTGAGTGGCATTGCTCCAAAAGCAAGGACTGGAGTCTACTCTGTGTAAGATTGGGATGGTGGGGAGAGATGGACACCCTCCACAGTCCCAACACCCGGGGTGATGAGGAGCACACCTCTGCTAGTTACTCTGTTAGTGAGAATGGGAATTTGGTGTGCTTAAATGTAGCTTTTATGTAAAATACAAACAGGTTCCTGATTCACAAAGAACAGAGCACTCAGGGAAAAGGTCCCATTTATAGGATTGTAATAAAGTGCCTTTGTTGTTTGATATTCTGCTGCAACTTGTAAAAACTAAAGAGTTAACTTAGACGTCTCTGGCTTATTGCATGTAAAATTAAAAGGTAACAGACACTTTTAGAGTGGAAATAAAATGATAGAGTGGAAATAAAATGATAATCAGCAGTTTCTGTTTTGTGGTAGTGTAACATTTTAAAAACAATGTTGCTTTTACATATTTTGTTCATCTGGCTCTACTGGGGATTTTCTTTCTTGAGTTACTAAGAATATACCAGATAGCCAGTATCACCTTATGATGGAATGACATCAGATTGACCTCTTAATGTTCCTGCGTGCAGCACTGAGGCACTTCTTGTTAGAGTCACATTACAGGAAATGACCCGGGGTGATAACCCTCAGCCATAGCGGTCTGCGGGTTAGGGACAAGGTCAGGGTTAGCTCTGAAGTTTTCTCAATAAAGTGATATCTTATTTTAATATTAAATTAACAGATAAATGTGACTTTTACTATGAATGGAATTTGCAATGGTTATACAATGTGTGACTAACCAGTGTAATTTTAATTAAATATCATTACATTTCCACTGTTAGAACACAGCAGTGTTTAACCACAAATTTACGGGTGTGTATGGCAAATACAGTTGGTCCTCTGTTTCCACTGAGAATTGGTTCCAGGACCCCCATCACATACCAAAATCTACAGATGCTCAGTCCCTTATATAAAATGGCATAATATTAGCATATAACCTACACAAATCTTCTTTAAATCATCTCTAGATTACTTATACAGCAGTGCCCTTGTGTCCACGGTTTCACTAACTGTGCTTTCAGTTTTCCATGGTTTACCATGGTCCAAAAAAATGACAAAATGTATAACAATTTTTTTTTCATTGTTCCTTCATTGTTTGAGGGGTATAAAATGCATGATTTTCATTGCGCCATCATCCCTTCATACATGACGTTTTTTCATCATCTTTTGAGAATTCGGCTAAATCATCAGAACCCCTTTCATTCAAGACAGTACATTAGAGTACAGCACTGTATGATAATGTACAATGTACTTTATTAGTACTGTTTTTAATGTTGTTAATGTCTTATTGTGCATAATTTATCAATTAACGTATGTTATTAAACAATAGTCAAATTATATATGGGGTCTGCTTCAATATCACCTGATTTCAGTTATTGTCACGACGCGGCCGGCATGGTGAAGGCGGGGAAATGAGGGTGACGATCCACTAGGTGGCTCCAAGACAAAAAGGGGTTCATTGGATAAACAGAAACACCAGGGAAAAAGACCAAAAACCAAAAGTACCGCGAAGGGTCAAACAAACGGGACAAAATAAAGAACAAATTAAAGTAACTAACTAATAATAATAATTCACGACTGGGGGGAGAAACAGAGCAACCAGGAAGCAGAACTAGAAGAACAAGCAGGACAACAAACACATACTGTTGTAACATGAACAATGACAAACTAGAGAACAGAGCAGAAACAGACACTTAAATACTCACAAGCAGCTAGGCTAACGAGAGGGCAGGTGTGGAACATAAGACAACCAATCACTGAGGACACAGGACAACAAGCAAAGATGGAACCATTAAGAAGCAATGGTACTGGGAAATAGGTAACAGGTGGAGTAAGTGATAATAACAAGCACAGAACTAGGGAACTCTAACAAACCACAAACTGGGAAGACTATATTAGGAAAAGTAACAAGTAATATAAATACAAATAGGACCAAAAGTGAACAAGATACAAGCAGGGTAAACCTATGAAGGAGAAACAACAAGAAAATAATAAACACTGGGGAACAGAAAATCAATAAATGCAACAGATGAGGCAGGCCTCAAAACCATGAGTGGAGGATTAGAAATCTCTGAGCTGCACAGAGTGACAGCATTGGGAGAGGTGGGGGGGACACAGGCTGGAGGAATCCCTGAGCACCAGCACTCCAACAGCACATGGGAGATGTGAAGCCCGAGTGACAGCACTGGGAGATGTGAAGCCAGAGTGACAGCACTGGGAGATGTGAAGCCAGAGTGACAGCACTGGACACCCAGTTCATCCAAAATAAATGACACTGATCCCCCCAATTCTGCACTGCACACTATAACCCTAGTATAACCCTTGCTGCAACGTTCTGCACCAAATGGAGTTTTTTTAATGATTCATAAGCACACCCAACCGATCGCACACTGCAACAGTCCAGTGTAGAAGTTATAAAGCCTGTTTCTTTAGTGCACTGGAGCATACATGTTCATCAATGCAGCCTGTTAGTTAAGGTGACAGTGAGAATTTAGACAATGACTGAGTTACAGTGATGGAGACCCATCTCCTCAACTGGGTCAAAGCAGCTCCAATCACATCTACTAAACAGTTCTGCAAAGAATAACGGAATGGACAAGACTCAAGATTATGAGATTTAGGTTCAGGATTCAGGCTAATCATTTATTAGTGGGTAACACACGGTTTGTAATACAGTAGTTAATACAGTTATTAAATGCACAACAATAATGTAATAATCAGTGAGCATGGTGCTGGGGTTCATTTTCTGGTAGGGATATTTGAAAGATTATTTCCTCTGAGATTAAAATTCATTGCATCATAAGCATCCTGTTACTCAATGCTTTGATGACACCTAAGATATTTTCACCAGAAAAACACAGTTTACTAATGTCTAATGGTTGTATACCCTGCTCTGTGCAGCCCCCTTGAGAGGTTGTCTAGTGATGTCTAGTGGTTGTATACCCTGCTCTGTGCAGCCCCCTTGAGAGGTTGTCTAGTGATGTCTAGTGGTTGTATTCCCTGCTCTGTGCAGCCCCCTTGAGAGGTTGTCTAGTGATGTCTAGTGGTTGTATACCCTGCTCAGTGCAGCCCCCTTGAAAGGTTGTCTAATGATGTCTAGTGGTTGTATTCCCTGCTCTGCGCAGCCCCCTTGAGAGGTTGTCTAGTGATGTCTAGTGGTTGTATACCCTGCTCTGCGCAGTCTAGTGATGCCATCATGAACCTGCTTGGTTTACATCACATGTAGTTTTGTTGTTCTGTATATGTTGGTTCTCTGTGTCTCCTTACATACTGAAGTTTTATCTAGCCAGGTTCATACCACTTTATCATGGGATCACATTTGTAGATTTTATCTTTGCATTTTTAATTAAATTTAAGTCAAATTAATTTCAGTTTAAAAAATACTTGTAGCCAAGACCAGGAAGGACTGGGATGCATTTTATTTGCAGTAATTTGATGTCATTGTGAAGTTGGTTCAAGTAAAGGAAGAGTGTCTTAACCTTCCAACTGTGTTAACTTGCCTCATTTAGAAGAGCATTTAGAAAATTAGCCATAGGCTAATTTTTATATCCATCCATTGATCTACAAGTATTCATTAATCTTTTGGGGATTCATTCCTCAAACCTGGAAGTGTGAAAATACAGAGTTAACTTGTAAGTCTCTGGCTTATTATCTGTCTCTGAAAGTTAAAAGGTAACAGATACTGCTAGAGGGGAAATAAAATGATAATCAGCAGTTTCTGTTTTGTGGTAGTGTAACATTTTAAACATTTAAAACAATGTTGCTTTTACATATTTTCTTTCTTGAGTTACTAAGAATATACCAGATAGCCAGTATCACCTTATGATGGAATGACATCAGATTGACCTCTTAATGTTCCTGCGTGCAGCACTGAGGTACTTCCTGTTAGAGTCACATTACAGGAAATGACCCGGGGTGATAACCCTCAGCCGTAGTGGTCTGCGGGTTAGGGACAAGGTCAGGGTTAGCTCTGAAGTTTTCCCAATAAAGTGATATCTTATTTTAATATTAAATTAACAGATAAATATGACTTTTACTATGAATGGAATTTTCAATGGTTATACAATGTGTGACTAACCAGTGTAATTAAAACTAAATATCATTACATTTCCGCTGTTAGAACACAGCAGTGTGTAACCACAAATTTACGGGTGTGTATGGCAAATAGAGTCGGTGCTCTGTATCCATTGGTAATTGGTACCAGGATCCTGCAGATATTCAAGTCCCTTATATAAAATGGCACAGCATTTGCAAATAACTTACACACATGCTCCTGTATGCTTTAAATATATAGAGCAGTACTCTAGCTGTATCCATCGTTTCATTAATCATGCATTCAGTTTTCCATGGTTTACCATGGTCCAAAATAAAATGACAAAATGTGTAACAATATGTTTTTTCATTGCTCATTCACTGTCTGAGGGGTATAAAAAGCATGATTTTCATTGTTCACTCCTTAATACATCACATTGTTTTGCATGCATAGTGCTCAGTGCTTGGCCTGCCGCAAATTCAAGGTATGCTTTTTGGAACTTCCTGGATTTTTTGTAATATATTTTTGATCCCCCTGTCATATATATATATGATTTAAAGTATAATATTTGTCCCTGTTATTTAAAACAAAATCAATTATGCTTTATTGGCCATTCATTTCTTTTGACAAAACTTGAAGCCATTAGGGTAAACAGGCACATGGCAGGTTGACAAGGATATGCCAGAGAGAGTAAACAAAGGTTTGACGCAGTAACACATTGAGTAACGGCAAGTTACAAACCCTGTACTCACATAAAATATGGTTAATTCTAATGTAGAAACTTTAAAAGAACTTTCACAATAAATTTAAGTAATCAATGTGCTGTTAGTACATTACACTGTACTTAATAGTACAGGTGCATGAGAAAAAGGCATCCGTTTTGTGGAGGAAGGATACATATCAAGGGAAGAGATCTACGACAGGGACATTTTTAGCTAAAGTGACTTACCATGCAGTTGTATGCTTCGCGTTATAGAGAATATGCAGGTTTTCCTGTAACTCTTATTTTATATAAGTGAAAAGGCTTTTCGTGAAATACGGTAAATATATTACGCATTTAGCATGTTTGGCAGTTAGCTTTGCCTGTTTATTAAAATGTGCGACGCGCAAAAAACAGCTTTCAACACATGTACCGGAGCCAATTAATGAAAAACATCAACGAAGAGAATAAAGAGCGCACAGGGTGCTTGGGATGCAGGAGCGACGTTGCTAAGCAGCGTCTGGGCCGCGGTCCTGGAGAGCATCATAGCTGCGGTGCAGCGGAAGATCGGCTACAGCTGCGGTGGGGACGGACGGGGGGTCGTCCGCAGTTGCTGCGAGTCTGTGATACCCCGAACCTGTGTCTTTCCACTGATGTAAACGGTCCATTTCCCAGCGCACCGCTGCGCCTAATGAAACGCAGTCAGGGAGGAAGACGGAGCTCCATGCAAGCCGTGCTGCCGATCGGCTAACACCGCATTCGTCCATTAGGTGAATATTTCGGCCGCCAAGATGTAGAAATGGTCAATGGCTGCTATATGTACTGTATTCTTGAAAGATGGCATCCACTGTGCAGGAGAGCCATTAGTAACCCATTTTCCGTCGGACATCTGCTTATGTAGGTTGTCTGACGTCGCAGTTTGCTCGGTGAGACACGGGATATATATAGATTTTATATATGTAAAATGGGGGCTTCTATTTTTCCGTTTCAATATTGTGACTCCAGTAAGGAATCACCGTTCATTTTGGCCGGTAGAAATAGCATTTCCTTGCATGTGGTGAAACGCAGATAATACAAGGAAAGATCAATTCGATTTATTTAGTTATTTATAGGTATGATCAGCTGGCTGTGTACATGCAAGCATCCTGACCCGGTATCTGTGTCTCCGTCTGTCCTGCTGCTTGCCTGCATGTCTGTCTGTCTACATGTCTGTCTCTCTGTCTGTCTCTGGGCCTGTTTGTTTCTCTGTTTGCCTGTCTGCCTGTCTGTCTGTCTGTTTCTCTGTCTCTATGTCTGACTGTCCTTCTGCCTGCCTACGCCTGTCTGTCTCGCTACCTTTCTGACTCTGTCTGCCTGACTATCTCTTTGTCTGTGTATGTCTGTCCGTCTGTCTGTCTGTACACTCTCTCTGTCTGTCTGTCTCGCTGGCAGCTTCTCGCCCCGTGAGACCTGCAGACTATGGGGTCCCCTTTCCGGAGTGAGGAGATGTGCCTGGCACAGCTGTTCCTGCAGTCGGGCTCCGCGTATGACTGCATCAGCGAGCTGGGGGAGCTGGCCCTGGTTGAGTTCCGTGATGTGAGTTGCCTCCCCTGGCTGTTCCATAATGCAGGGACACAGTGGCATGCGAAATGGCTGAAGTTTAAGGTCACACTTCTTCAGCTTTTGTGTTTCAAAGAGGGAAGAGGGGCGTTAGGTCAAGTCCCACAGCCCCCTCCCACACAGTCAGCCCCCCAGCCGCCTCTCATGCTCTCCTCTCTCTCCTGCTCCAGCTCAACCCCACTGTCAGCTCCTTCCAGCGCAAATTTGTCGGGGAGATCAAGCGCTGCGAGGAGATGGAGAGGATCCTTGGTGAGGCATCTTGTGATTCAGAAAGAGCTCAGACCTGTACCCCACCCTGTACCCTACTCTATACCCCACTCTGTACACCACCCTGTATACCACCCTGTGTCTCGCCCTGTACCCCACTTTGTACCAAACCCTAATCTCACACTCACCCTATACAGTGCCCTGCACCCTGCCCTGTGTCGCACCTTGTACACCACCCTTTCCCTTGCCTTGTACCCTGCCCTGTATCCCACCGTATACCCAACCCTGTATAACACCCTGTACCCCACTCTGTACCCTGCCCTGTACCCTGATTGTGTGTGTGTGTAAGGGAGAAGTGTATCTGTGTCTTTCACTAATATCCTTCTAGGCGTCCTGTTCATACACAGATATCCTACTCCCTTTATACTGCCCCTCAGTGCCCCACAGTGTAGGGGTCGGTGATAGGGCAAAAATATCATATCACAATTTCTTTAAGGCAGGATAACGATCCACAATCTCATCATGATTGTTTTTCATGTTGGTTTTTAAGACTAGTTACTGAACAATTCAACCCAAACTAATTCCCCAGTTTCAGCTGTAGCTATGTAAGTTAACAAACGGTAACACACTCAGCATACTCTTACGGGTGTTTTCTTTTGAGGTGGTTAATATGGTTCGTCATCTGTCAGCAAACCTTATATTTACAAATAACTGTTGTTTGTGCCATGTTGGTTTTTGGAAATCTAAACAAGGAGTCCAAAGTTCCATATTGCCAGTGTGGAATTCCTTTGAGGGATCAGCTCCTCCATGGTGCTACGTTGCCAAATAGGGAATTTATTGCATGTTGGGACGAGGGTGCAAAAGAAGGAGAGGAAAAAAATCCAAGACGTTACCTACTGTTTGCTATTGCCTCTTTGTTGGTGTGTTGAAACGGATTCGATTGACAAAAACACTTTAAATGTGTGTATGAGCCATAAGAATGCGACTGATAGGATGTGCATTGTAGTATGATGCCACCAATCTCTCAAGGCAGATTGTGGAGACATTTGAATCATTCACAATCTAATATTGTCAAACACAAACCCCTACCTCAGTGCACGTCAGTGTCCCTTAGTGCCCTCTTTACAATGCCCCTCACTGCTCCTCAGTACCCCTTTACAGTGTCCCTCATTGCCCTCTTTACACTGCCCCTCAGTGTCTCTCAGTAGCCCTTTAATACTGCCCCTTAATACCCTTTTACAATGCCCCTCACTGCTCCTCAGTACCCCCTTTACACTGCCCCTCAGTGCCTCTTAATATTCCCTAACATTGCCCCTCAGTACCCCTTTACAGTGCCCCTCATTGCCCTCTTTACACTGCCCCTCAGTGTCTCTCAGTAGCCCTTTAATACTGCCCCTCACTGCCCCTCATTGCCCTGTTTACGCTGCCCCTCAGTCTCTCTCAGTAGCCCTTTAATACTGCCCTCACTGCCCCTCAGTACTCCCTTTATACTGCAGGATGCGCAAGAGGCATTTTGAAGGGCTCAGGTGTGAGTACATCTCTAGATGCACACCTCCTCTCATGTTTAGAGATATGGGTGTAAATCCTGCCCCCTAGCTTTGCTCATGTGGCATTTGCGTGTTTTTTTTGCGTGTTTGTGTCATATTTACTCCTAGTACACCAATTATCTCCTGCAGTGCAAAGATGCATATACCAGATACCCAGGTGAACAGATATCTCTGAATTGCTGTAGTATGTGAGTGTATATGCAGGTGTCTGTGAATGTGTGTGTGCGTGTGTGTGTGTGTGTGCAATTAGGTTTATACTACGTTGTAGGGTCCAAATGTCCACCACAATCTAATAAAGTCCTGTTTTTTTGACGTTGCGGGGACCATTTTTTCAGGTCCCTACAGGGATCTGTGAATGCAATCAATAACTAAAAAAGCCAAAAGTTGTGTATTTAGTTTGGTTACTTATGGTTAAGGTTAGGGCTGGGTAGGAGTTAAGGTTGTCATGTTGGGATTAGAGCTTTCCCCATATAAATATAAGTAGAGCCCCCATATAAATATAATTATAAACGTGTGTGTGTGTGTGTGTGAGTGAGTGTGTGCCCTCCAATAGACCATCATCCCATCCAGGGTGTACCCCAGCCTTGTGGGATTGGCTCCAGGCTCCCTTTGTCCCTGTACCGGACTCTGTTTGACATGTGGCTCCACAATGCTGTTGCTCTGGTCATGTAGGCTGCTTGTAGCTGGTAGTATAACGCGGCGTGTCCATGACAGGGTACCTGCTGAGGGAGATCAGGAAGGCTAACATCCCAGTACCAGAGGCAGAGGTCAGGCCTTTGGCTCCACAACCCAGACATGTCCTGGAGATAAGGGTGAGCTATGTCTGTCCACCAGTCTGTTTGCCTGTCTCTCTGTCTGTCTGTGTCCACCAGCCTGTGTTTGTGCCTGCCTGCCCATCTGTTTTTCCATCTCCGTCTGTTTGTCCCTCCTTGTTTGTCCGTCCACCTTTTCGGCTGTGTGCAGGCCTCTTTTCGGCTGTGTGCAGGCCTCTGTCTCTCAGTCTCGTTACCAAGCAGCTGTTCGGAGACTTTGATGGTGAGCAGTGTGGTCCTAATTGTATGAACCACACTCGGTTCAGGAGCAGCTCCAGCGGCTTGAGGTGGAGCTGAGGGAGGTGGCCACGAACAAGGAGAAGCTGCAGAAGAACCTTCTGGAGCTGACAGAGTACACACACATGCTGAAGGTCACCCACACATTTGTGAAGCGCAATGCTGAGGTGAGCATGAGTCCCTCTGGCCAGCCCCCCACTGGGTGTCAGCTTGGTTGCTTCCTGTTAGTCTTAAATGCTCCTCTGAGTCTGACTTTGTGACCATATTTCTCTCAACGTCACCCTGGGATCGTGACTCTCCCTGTGACTCCGTGACCATGACTCTGTGACTGTGACTCTCCTTGTGAGTCTGTATGTCTCTCCCTCTTCAGCGTGAGCCTTTGGGTCCTCAGTATGAAGAGTTCCCCTCGCTGGAGAAGGACTCTGTGACAGGCTACACCAGCATGCAGCGTCTGGGAGCGAAGCTGGGGTAGGCAGCACATAGTCACGGAGAGACACGGACATGCAGAGACACAGACATGCAGAGACACAGACAGACACAGACGCACAGAGACAGAGAGACATAGATGCAAAGAAACGCAGAAACACCAAGAGACACTAACACAGACACACAGTCACAGAGGCTTGGGGTTTAGGTTTATAGGTAGGGGTTAGGGTTATGATATGCTCACTCCTCTCCTCATGGCATGCTGACCATCTTCCTGCTGCAGGTTCATCTCTGGGCTCATCCCACGTGTGAAGGTAGAGGCGTTTGAGCGCCTCTTGTGGCGGGTGTGTAAGGGGTACATGATCCTCAGCTGCTCAGAGATGGAGGACAGCCTCAAGGATCCTGTCACGGTGAGATCAGCGGAACTCACTCACCTCAGGAGCTGCTCCGTATTACACAGTATCTATATGAACTTGATGAGATCAGTGGAGCTTAGTCATTCCAGGAGCTGCTGAGTATTACTCTGGGTTTAAGCTGAAAGCGCATTTGTCACCTTGGATGGATACCCAATGCAGTTCTCCAGTAGTGCCATGATGTGTACTGATAGTGATACTGATACTGGTAGTGCATGATAGTGCACTGATGTCTGTGTCTCATTACTCTGCCCAAGCTGCATCCGTAACTTTGTGCATTTTCAGGGGGAAAGCACGGAGACCGTTGTCTTCCTCATCTCATTTTGGGGTGATCAGATTGGGCAGAAGGTCCAGAAGATATGTCAGAGGTAAGTTGTCTTGTCTTTCTCAGTCTTCTGTGGACCTCCAACCCATTTAATGAACTCATGTGGGTCTCAGACAGTGAGATGTTTCTCTTAGCTACCACTGCCACCTGTACCCCCACCCCGAGAGCGACGAAGAGCGATGTGATGTGATGGAGAGTCTGGCCAGCCGCATCCAGGACCTGCACACTGTATGTATGATCTTGGCTGCTGTCAGCATAGCTTAGCATGGTAGTGCTGTTCCAGTGTTGTTAGCGCATTGTCACTCGTCTTGGGAAGCTCTACCTGATTTTTGATGCTGTGAATCACCTACTTGGGCATGCCAGTCATTTTGGACCAGATTCTGCACTGTTATGAATGGATACCTGTACCGGGCACCTCAATATTACCCTGTCTGTGTGATGCTATTTGAGGCAGTACCTCAGGCCTCCTGCACTGCTCTGACATATTTGTTTTTAACTTACTATAGCGTTACTCATCACACAGCTGTTAATGTCCACACATTCATGCATACTTTGGTCCAGCAGGCGTGCCCAGTTAACCTCCTTATGGCATGGATCCCCCTTCTCCCCCAGGTGCTCAGTAGGACTGAGGAGTATCTGAGGCAAGTCCTGAACAAGGCCTCTGAGTCTGTCTACACGTGGGCCATCCAGGTGCAAAAGATGAAGGCCATCTACCACACTTTGAACATGTGTAGCTTTGATGTCACCAACAAATGCCTGATCGCAGAGGTGTGGTGCCCCGTGTCGGCCTTGTCCACCTTGCGAGGTGCACTGGAGGAGGGCTCGGTGAGTGGGAGCCCTTTCGCTGAGGCAAACTCATGATGTTTTTGGGTGTTTTTCTGGTTTCATGGCTATTTCTCCACACACGTTTCTCTGGGCTGTTTTGGACCTTTAATAATTTACCCCCCCCCCCCCCC
>JAODLC010000123.1:30773753-30786117 GCA_026781145.1 Hippopotamyrus pictus | reverse complement strand
ACAATGCAGAACATCTACAGTCACTGGTTCCTGCAGACTCAGAGTGCTACAATGCAGAACATCTACAGTCACTGGTTTCTATAGGCCCAGAGTGCTATATTGCAGCACTGAGAGCATCTTGACTGGATGTATTATGATGTGCTGAGGTAAACTAACTGCTTCAGCCCCCAAACTACTGCAAAGAACTGTGTGGACAGCTTTAAAGATCATTCGTATGGATCTTTTTCAACTCAGACTAATCTGGGAGGACTGAGACTGCCATCAGGGATGCCACCCACCCAGCTCACGCCCCCTTCACACTCATTCCCTCTGGAAAATGGATCTCCCGCTTTAGAGACGATTTCTTTCCACAGTTCTGTTTTGTCATTGTACGTCCCACACGTTTCCAACACTTTATACAAGTATTATTGCCAATTTGTCAATTAGCACATCCCACATACATACCTCATCACCACAGTCACACTATTTATTTATTTATTACATGGATTTTAGAAAGACTCACCCAATGATATACATGTCAGCCTTTACATCAGTTGTATTCAGTCCCAACAAGGAGGTAACGTCATCTGGAGGAACTGCTGACCCCACATTCCATGAGACTATGCAGACCCTAGAAAAAGGTCATAATTTAGAAGGGATCCCGTGACCCAGGGAAATGTACCAACAGGCAGCATTCAGTAACCATGACTGGTTATCTGCCAACCTGACGAACACATGGGTGAACAGCCAAGGTGGGAACTTATGACGCTATACACCAATGAGCCAACATTATGACCACCTGCCTAACATGCTTTTGCTCCTTAGCATTCCGCTAAAACAGCTTGGACTCGCTGAGGCATGGACTGTACAAGACCTCTGGAGGTGTCCTGTGGTAACTGGGATCCAGTCGTTGGCAGCAGAACCCTTAACTCCTATAAGTTGTGAGACTTGTGATTCCAACACATTCCAAACATGCTGGATTGGATTGAGACCTGGGGAATTTGAAAGCCAGGGCAAAACATTGAACGTCATCATGTTCCACAAACCATTCCCAAACAACTCATGCAGCATGGCAGGGTGCATCATTCTGCTGAAAGAAGCCATTTCCGTCAGGGAATGTGATTGCTAGGAAGGGATGCACCTGGTCTGCAATGATGTCTCAATAGGTGGTACATGTCAAATTAACGTCCACATGACTAAAGGGTTTCCCAGCAAAACATTCCCCAAAGCATCACACTCCCTCCATCGGCTCGCCAACTTCCCACAGTGCATCCTGGTGCTGTTTCTTCCCCAGGTAAGTGTTGCATACGTACCCAGGCGTCCACATGATGCAGCAAAAAACAGGATTCATCGAACCATTCATCTCATTTATCCGAAGGTGCCCATTATAGGTGATATTTATAGTAAAAGGGGGTTTGCATGAGCAGTCTGACTGGCCTGTGGCTGTTCAGCTCCATACAGCAGGACATGATGCCTTTGTGTTCCCATGGTGATTATCAAAAAAGCAATTCACTGCACAATGACACTAGTCTATGATTGGATATATAAGAAATAGAACTTGAATGAAACTTGAAACGTATCAAACTTTGTGTCAATTTCATTGCAATAAATGTGCATTCACAAAAAGAAAAAAAATATGAATGCACAAAAAAAGACTTGTCAAACCTGGCTTGAGAACATTTCCCCTTGATAAATCTTGTAAATGTGTCTATGTGCATGAGCCTGAGATCCTACCCAGTTGACTCCCATAAATAACGGTCAATGCAAATGAACTGCATGCTCGTATAATATGCAAATTAAGCCTTACTGGTTGCTAAGTCCAATGATAGTGGCTGTATAAAAAACCAAGAAGAACTGTGAACAGTTCAAGGTAGAGGAAAACAAAATGTTATATTTGGAGGTTTAAGCACATTTATCAACAAGAAAAACTACAAACATTTTCTAATGATTTTTACATATCCCTGTTCACCAGGAAATAGGGGTGTAACACTATATCGCAGTACGATATTTCGCGATGCTAAAATGTTACGATATGTATCGTAGAGTGTTGGCGATACATTTATGATATGACGGCAGTTTAACCCTTTAAACCCTTTAAACCCTATAATTCTAAACAGGTCGCCTGGACATATTTGGTTGTATTAGCTGTAAAAGTCATAAAACCTACTGTGAGTATGTGCCTTTGTCCCATTTTTTCACCTAAAATGTCCAATAAAATCACTATTCTGCAGAGCTCCGTCTCACTCACTCACTTTCTCCTCCGGCAACCAACATTCAGATTCCCGGGGCTGCAGTGAAGCCGTGCGGTGGACTACCGTAATGACGCTAATATCACTATAAAGCGCAGCTTCTCTGCTTTCAGAAACCGTTGGATTTTTTTCTATTGCGCAAACGGCTCAAGAGTTATGGTAATTCAAAAAAAAAAAACATTGAAAAAACCTGTCGGAAGTGACAGAAGACATATTCAGTTGTTATTTTGAATACAGAAGGTTTTTTTTTTCATTAAGCCTTGAAATGTGTATTGTACGTACAACAAAGAAAGTTATTGAAATTTGTTAATGTTTTTGAAATAAGTCTGTTATTTGAATTTCAGTTTCATTTTTAAATTTTGTTCAAAATATCGTGATACATATCGTATGGTGAACCCAGTATCGCGATATGTACCGTATCGTGACCTGGGCATATCGTTACACCCCTACCAGGAAAGTATAGGACAACATACATTTAATGCTTAACAGACAAAGTACAAAGACATTACACATAGCACAGACAGCGAACAAATAATTTAAAATAATCTTAATCTCATTCACTCCCAATCCATCCGTTTACATAGTCTCTAGCAAGAACACCATTATGCCGTATCCCATTCCTGTGACTAAATGCATGCGAATTTTTGATGCTTAATTCAAATTTAGTACAAAAAGTGACACCCATCCATCCATTTTCTGTAACCGCTTATCCTATTCAGGGTCACGGGGGGGTCTGGAGTCTCTCCTGGAGGCTATGGGTACAAGGCAGGGAACAACTTAGGATGGGATACCAACCCATCGCAGGGCTACTCACCCACCCAGGATGGAGCACCAACCCATCGCAGGGCTACTCACCCACCCAGGATGGAGCACCAACCCATCGCAGGGCTACTCACACACCATTCACTCACAGCTGCACCAACTAGTGACGAGTACAGAAATTTTCAGTTCATGGTTAGGATGTGACAAGATGTATTTGAAATAGCAAATTTAATTCTCCAAGGCTTACACAAATAAATGGAAAATCAATAAATCCCAGTTCACATTTTTAGGTTTACCATTTTTCACGTGAAGGCATGGGTTGACATTATGAGTTGCTGGCATGTGCACAGTGATTTTTGTTGGTCAGTTTCGACTGCAAACTTCTCAGCATGTGCCCAGCTGTGCACCACATCTGTTTCCTCTGTCACAGAGTTTGTGTACATACATAACGGCTATAGGGCTTCTGAGCCTCGGTCTGGCCATCAGCAGTAGCAGCTCTCCTTTATATCGGAGTTCACGACTGACATTTGGCAAGTGGTGACTGATTGCTCTCCCACTCGGTGGTGGGCACTGTGTATTTGGGGATGGATTATGTTCAAATGGTAGCCGACTAATAGGTCAACTCAGAGGTTCAGGCATATTGAACTGGCAGATGTTCCCTTCTATGACTGTGGCACCACTCTCCAGTGTGACGACTTGACTGGATTAGCCTGACCTATTGCCCCGGCCAGTTGGTGAGGACACATTTTCAGTGTGGTGCATAGGCTTTCACACCCAGGGAGAGAGGTGTCTCAGTGATTGTTGGCTGCCAAGTGACTCTGGAGTCGGCTTAGGAAGGATGTCTGCAGTTGGGCTGCCAACAACATCCAGTGTCAGTACACTAAGGTGCACCAGCACACCATGGTGCTGTCAGTGCCGTTTGCCGGGCTGGTGTACCATTTTGACCACATGCATGTGAATCTGGTCAGGCCTCTTCTTCCCTCTCAAGGTTTTACCCACCTGTTCACTAAGGTGGACAGGTCCACTTTATGCTCGGAAGCCATTTCACTGTCGTTCACCACTCCTGCAGATGTGGCCAGACCAGTCATAGGTTGTTGGGCCGCCTGTATTGGCATATCATCCAACATCTCTTTAAACCATGGTAGCCAATTTATGTTGGAGCTTTGGACTGCAGTGGCCCAGGGCTTATGTGTGTCTCTCCATTGCACCATAGCTAACCACCCACAGAATAACGGGCTGCGTGGGCATTGTCACCGATCCATGAAAGCTGCTCTTCTTGCCTCTGGGATGACAGCTGGGTCCAAATGCTTCTCTGGATCCCGTTGGGCCTGTGGACCACCCCCAAGTAGGACCAGCAATCCTCTTCGGCTGAGTTAGTTGAGGGGCAGACCCTGCGTGTGCACGGGGACTTTCTACCTAACGCCACAACCCCTTGGTCCACCAATTGCCAGCATTCCACTCTGTAGGACTTGGTTGCTGCCTTCATCCTAGTGCCCATGACTCAACACAGCGTTCCCCAGACTCATGTTCTGGTGGACTTGGCAGAGGCAAAGTATGTCTTTGTTCGCCATGATGTCCATCAGGGCCTGCTATGAGTGCCTTAAAATGGACCATTCCGCGTGCTGCAATTCGGGGACAAATTCGTCACATTGGAGGGTGGCAGGAAGCCAGACTGGGTTTTGGTGGATTGTCTGAAACCAGCCCACTAGGACAGGGACACGGACAGCTGAACACGACCAGCAGACCACCCCTGTGGATGTTTGGTGTCTGACCATGCCAGCCTCCCAGCCCACTATGACCTGTCAGCATTTGTGAATTCAGAGGAAGTTTGTGTAGGGATGACTGCTGTTTAAGCAGAATTCACACCCTCTACCTGCCGAAAGTGGAGAGCATGCCTGCATTTCCGCGGCCCACTACAGCCGAAACCCTACAGGAATTTCAGCACATGGTGACTTTCTACCATCGCTTTACTCTGCAGGCTGCTTCGCTCATGTAGCTACTCTACAAAGCTCTGAAGGGAACGATGACTAAGAAGGTGATCAAGCTGTCAGATGAGTAGACTCAGGCTTTTGCAGCCACTAAGTCCACTTGGCGAATGTGACCATGCTGGCCCAATTGTTACCTAATGTCCAGATTGTGCTCCCCACCAACGCCTCAGACTGTGCTTTAGGTGCAGTGCAGAACCAGTTAGTGGACATCCACTTGCCTTTCTTCAGATGGCAACTCAGGCTGCAGGAGTGAAAGTATGGAAAGGTATTGGAGCATTTTCAAAAAGTTGGTGAAATATTTGGCAGAATGTTCAGCCAATGTTGAAGCGGCTGAAAATATTCAGTATTTGCAATCCTAGTAATACTCACCATAGCTGACCTGAACTCCCCTCAAGCTTAGGTTTGAGAGATGCTCTGACCCAGGAGTTTGACCATAACAATTTGGCCCTCATTAAAGTCACTCAGATCTTTACCCCTATCCATTTTTTCTCCATTCAACATATCAACTACAAGTACCAAATGTTTACTTACCATCTATTATCTTCTGTCTCGGTATGTGTCTCAACTTCTAGTCCAGATACTTGTTACCCCATGATTTGACTACAGCAACTCTCTACAGACAGGTTTACTAGCCTGTGCTGTCAGACCACTGTAGATTATTCAAAATGCAGCAGAACATCCAATATTCAATGAAACCAAACATTCTCATGTAACACCTCTCCTGATCTGTGTCCAATGGAGACCTATCAATGATCACATCAAGTTCAAGTCCTTGGTGTTGGCTTACAGTTCGATTAATGAACAGGCACCCTTACATTGAAAGGGTCCTCAAAATCAATGTTCCATCTCTCACCCTTGAATCTGCAAACCAACGCTGCTTGGAGCTCCACAAGAGAAGTGTCACTCCAGATGGTTCTCATATGTGGTTCTCTGGTGGTGGAATGGGCTGCTGAACCACGTTCAGTCATCACACTCCCTCTACATTAAAAAAAACGCCTTAAGACCCATGTGTACCATGAATTCCTTTACTAACCTGATTGATCTTTGAATGCTCTTATGTGCCATTTACTGACCCTTGCTTGGTCTTATTAGATTCTTACTTTGTTAATAACTGCGTGTTGCTGTTGGGTAACTCCTGCTCCAAAAACTGCTTACACCTTTACCTTGGCATTCATTGTAAACTCAGCCTAGCTGGAGTTATTCCTAGTTGATTCCATGACAACATGAATATTTGCAATGTGCTATTTACTTGATTAGTATATCGCTTTGGATAAAAGTGCCAGCTAAATATGTAAATGTAAAATGAAAATGTTATATATCTCACCACTGTTGACTGAGAGTTGATGTTTTTTCTCTTCACATGGGCTTAGTCGATGTTATTCACTTGACATGCGAGTGGTCATAATGTTTTGGCTCGTACCTACCAAGAATGACACTACCCACTCAGTGAGAATGACATCTGATAACTGTATGTAACACTAGGTCCAGAGCTGGTGCAATTTCTGTTCACCTGAAGTCTTCGGTATTGCTGTGCTGAGATGTGGCCTCTGTCGGCCCTCCTGTAGCCAGGGTTTCCCATGACTGAGGGCTGGCCAACACTGATGACGGGGTGGAAGGTGAAGCTGGTTCCAGGGAATTTGAGGCAAATACAGGGGCATCAATGGCTCTACTAGGGACAGGGGTGGGGGCAAGTGTAACCCTAACTGGAATGGGGACTGGGGCAGGGGTTGCCTTAATTGAAGCAGAGATAGGAGCAGGGAGAGTCTTAACTGGTAGAGGAACATGGGCAGGGTTAACCCTAAGTGGAAGAGGGACTGGGGCAGGGGGATACCTAACTGTATCAAGGGTTGGGGTGGAGGGAGATTTAGCTAGATTAGAGACTGGGGGCGGGAGACCTTTAACTGGAACATTGACAGAGGAAGGGGGAACTTTAACTGGAACTGGGAGTATGGCAGAAGGATCCTTGACTGAAACAGGGACTAGAGGAGCTTTAACTGGAACAGGGACTGTGGAAGGGGGATTGCTTACTGGAACCGAGACCCTGACTGATCCTTCAATTGAAACAGGGAGTAAGGCAGGGAGATCCCCGACTGGAACAAGGCCTGAGTTGGAGGAAGCCTTAGCTGGAAAAGAGACAGAGGAAGGGAAAGCTTTAACAGGGACTGAGACAGGAGTATCCCTACCTGGAACACGGAGTGGGGCAGGGGGATCCTTAACTGGAACAGGGGCTGGGGGGGCTATAAATGGAACAGTGAATAGAGCAGGGGGATCCCCGACTGGAACAGGGTCTGGAAGTGGCAGAGCTTTAACTGGAATGGGGTCTGTGGAAGGGGGATCTCTAACTGGTACAGGAACTTGAGCAGGGGGAGCTTTAATTGGAAAAGGGAGTGTGGCAGTGGCATACCTAATGGGAAGAGAGACTGGGGCATGGACAGTAGCAGGGGTGGTGTTAACTGGAATAGAGACTGGGGCAGGAGTTGTCCTAACTGGAATAGGGACTGGGATAGAAGCAGGTGTGGCCCTACCTGGAATAGGGACTGGAGTAGGAATGTCCCTAACCAGCAAAGGGACAGGGATAGGGGCAGGGGTGGCCCTGACTGAAAAAGGGACTGGGGCAGGGACCGTGGTGTCCCTAACTGGAATAGGAACTGGGCCAGGGGAGTCCCTGACTGGGATAGGGATTGGGGCAGGGGTGTCTGTAACTGAAATAGGGACTGGGGTAGGAGCAGGGGTGTCCCTAAATGGAATTAGTAGCGGAGCAATGGTAGAGGTGACCTTAACTGGAATAGAGTCCAGGGCAGGAACAGGAGTGTCCATAATTGTAATAGGAACAGGGGTGGGAGCAGGGGTGTCACAAACTGGAATAGGGACTGGAGCTGGGGTGTCCCTAACTGGAATAGGGACTGGGACAACGGTAGAGGTGGCGCTAACTGGAATACAGACTAGGGCAGGGACAGGAGTGTCCATAATTGTAATAGGGATGGAGGTGGGAGCAGGGGTGTCCCAAACTGAAACAGGGACTGGGGCAGTGGTGTCTCTAACTGGAATAGGGACAGGGGTGCCCCTAATTGGAATAGACACCCGGGCAACGGTGTCCATAATTGGGATTGGGGCAGGGTCAGGGGTGTCCCTAACTGAAATAGGGACTGGGGCAGTCATAGAGGTGGCCATAACTGGAATTGGGACTGGGGCAGGGGTCGCCCTAACTGGAATAGGGACTGGAGCAGGGACTGGGGTACCTCTAACTGGAACAGGAACTGGGGCAAGGGTGTCCCTAATTGGGATAGGGACTGGGGCAATGGTAGAGATGGCCCTAACTGGAATAGGGACTGGAGCAGGGACTGGGGTAACTCTAACTGGAACAGGAACTGGGGCAAGGGTGTCTCTAATTGGGATAGGGACTGGGGCAAGGGTGTCTCTAATTGGGATAGGGACTGGGGCAATGGTAGAGGTTGCCCTAACTGGAATAGGGACTGGGGCAGGGGTGTCTCTAACTGGAATAGGGACTGGGGCAGGGATGTCTCTAACTGAAATAGGGACGGGGGCAGGGACAGATGTGTCCCTAACTGGAAAAGGGACTGGGGCAGGAATAAGGTTTGGTGTAGAGACAGAGGTGTCCCTAACTGGAATAGGGACTGGGGCAGGAATAAGGTTTGGTGTAGGGGCAGAGGTGTCCCTAACTGGAACAAAAAAAGATGCTCTCAAAGTGTGCATTGTGAGATCAGGCCATATGATGTCAGGAGGTATGGTCACATGATCAGTGGGTGGAGCTGTACAGCTAGTGGCAGTGGACTCATGATCAGAATGCGTGGCTGTTGGCCAGCCCAGGTTTCTGGTGGCCCTGGGGGGTACGGGGCTGACTGGGTCAGGCAACAGAGAGACCGGCCTGGGGGGCCAGTCGGGATCCAGCTGGTTTTGGTTTATAAAGTCTGGGTCCATTGATGACAGCCTGTGTGGAGACAGATGACTCAGTTGAGGGGTCATACACTGCATGCACTGCACATGGTACAGAGCACAAGGAGAATGACTCACCTGAAACCAGCAAGATCCTCCCCACGTTCCTCAGTGAACTGTACAATAAAAAGAGAGAAGCACATGAGACTAGGGTGCTGTGTGTACCAAAAGTGGAAGGATGAGGGTTAAGTATGGGGATGGTATGTAGGTCTGGGGATCGGTCCTATCTACAGTGCCAGACTGCAGCTACAGGAAATGGAAGCGAAACACTAAAATTATACAGAGGATGGGGGGGCAAAGGACAAAGAATGATAAAGAAACCTTTAGGCTAATGGGTGCCTGTTGATGCCCAGTGAAGAGCACTATAAAAGCTCAGAAAAGCCAAGATAACACTTTACTTAAAACCATGTTTTTTAGTAATTTATAAGCACGTTCATAATGCATTATTATGCATTCATAAAGCATTATAAACATGGGTATTAACATTTATAATACATGCATGTTATAGCCATGGGTATTATGTATTATGACTACCTTATGAAGTTGTCATCTATAATGCACTATAGACACTTTTATAATGCAGGATAAAACACCCTTAATGCTTATACCAACCATTATAATGCATTATAAAGGTGTCTATAGTGCATTATAGATGACAGCTTCATAAAGCATTCATAATGCATGATGCACATGACTATAATGTGTTATGCCTTTTAATAAATATTTATACCCATGTTTATAACGCTTTATGGATGCATTATTATTTGTGTTTATAAATGACTAAAAACATGGCTTAAGTAAAGTGTTACCAAAACCACTTCAGGTTCAACCTTCAGGTTTACTTTAACACCATGCTCTAGTATATGGCTGCCACTAACGACTACTGTTCTATGAATTAATCTTTCAGCTATTTTATATTGTAAACGGTTAATTCTCCTCCAAAAAAATCAAATAAACCGTTTCATTTAATTTTATTTTTACACCAACAAACGGCGTGTTATTGTAGGGATTTAGATAAGGGACGCCAGCTTTTCGGTATTATTCGGACAGCAATTATTTTGGTAAATCATGGAAGCCAAATCAAGTAAGGGACAGCTCAGCAACCACATCTTTTAAAAGAGGAGATATTGTGGATAAACAAGGAAAATAGATGGTGGTGTGTACGTGCTGCTTTCTGCGGATTATATATATAGTCTTTCTCGGGTTTTTTTTTTTTTTTTGTAAATACTGTTTTCATTTTTATATCAGTTCACGAGTTATTTTCTTTTAGTGTTCATTTCCGTTTCAGTTTTAGTTTACGATAACACTGGTCCCAACAATTAGTCCAATGTTCAGGAACACAACACCTGTTCCGTCAATCAACATAGAATAAGCCCAGATTTTAGCTTAAGCGTTTCCTCAAACACTTATTCGACGGAGATTCGAAGGAAGTAGGCAGACAAATGGCTTTAATAATAATGAGTGTATTTAGCAGACAAAAAATATCAAAAAGCTCTCCGTACTAATGGTAATTTAATGAACATGAATAGGCAACACTTAGATTGGTTTGCTTATTCTGGCAGGTCCAGAATAGCGGCTATATGTTTTTCCTCTACAGTAGCTCGTATGCCACCGAACTTCACACAATGTAAAACCACCTTTTTGTTTTGTGATAACTAAACAACTACTCCGATAATAGCGTAGTGAAATTAAAGGAAAACATTTGTTGTAATGAACTGAAGCGTTTTAGAATTCATAATTTCGTTAAAATACTAAAAATGATACGTAGATTTAAATTATTGATTTCGACGCATTTTCAGCGTCGACGTCATCGACTACGTCGACTAATCAGCAGCCCTACTTGTAGCTCTAATCTATAATGCATTATACACGCCTTAATAATGCATTGCAAAACATCGATAACGCAGTATTATGGTCGGTATAAGAATTAATAAAGCAATACAGCATCTACTGGTGACAGTCATATGGCATTATATTATAATACTTCATAAGATGTCATCAGTAATGCATTATAAAGACCTTAGTAATGCATTACAAAGCATCCATAATTCATTACAATGGTCGGTATTAGAATTAAGGATGTTTCGTGCTGTAATGCTTTACAAATTCTTATAAAGATGCTCTGTAATGCATTATGAAGGTGTCTATAATACATTCTAGATGACAGCTTCAAGTACAGCTTTATATTTTATATATGCTATTACCTGCTTGCATTTACTAAGGAAATGAGCATTAATTTTAAAAAATAAAAAGGATGAGAGAGAAGACAGTTTTAAAAGCAAACTGAAAAGGTTCCTTAGAATCCGAAGGTTGGGTGATATCAGTCAGAGCAGCTGAGAGGAAAGCAGGCAATGTGATAGACAGCCTCTGCTCTGGAGTGTAGTACAGAAGCTGAGAGGGAAGCAGGCAATATGATAGACAGCCTCTGCTCTGGAGTGTGGTACAAAAACTGAGAGGGAAGTAGGCACCGGGATAGACAACCTCTGCTCTGGAGTGTGGTACAGAAGCTACAGTAAGAGGAAAGCAGGCAATGTGATAGACAGCCTCTGCTCTGGAGTGTAGTACAGAAGCTGAGAGGGAAGCAGGCAATGTGATAGACAGCCTCTGCTCTGGAGTGTGGTACAAAAACTGAGAGGGAAGTAGGCACCGGGATAGACAACCTCTGCTCTGGAGTGTGGTACAGAAGCTACAGTAAAAGGAAAGCAGGCAATGTGATAGACAGCCTCTGCTCTGGAGAGTGGTACAGAAACTGAGAAGGAAGTAGGCACCGGGATAGACAACTTCTGCTCTGGAGTGTGGTACAGGGGTGGAGAGGAAAGCAGGCACAGTGACAGACAGCCTCTGCTTTGAAGTGTAATACAGAAGCTGAGGTCCTTCAGTGAATGTGCTTAGGATGTCACTCTGAAAGGGCATCTGCAAAACTTGTGGATTATTTATAAACAAATAAAGGAAGAAAAGAAAGAAAGACAGAGATGAGCTGGCTAGGCACACAGCATGAGTGTATTTTCCATACAAATTATTAATGTTGAGAGAAACACACAAAGCAAAAGTCTCACATAATACCGAAGGATCCTTCTGACCTTCTCACAGAGAGCAGCAATATGGTCACCCTGTCCTCTGACCATCTCACAGAGCAGTATTACAGTCACCCTGTCCTCTGACCATCTCACAGAGCAGTATTACAGTCACCCTGTCCTCTAACTATCCCACACAGAGCAGTATTACAGTCACCCTGTTCTCTGACCATGTCACAGAGCAGTATTACAGTCACCCTGTCCTCTGACTGTCCCACACAGAGCAGTATTATGGTCACCCTGTCCTCTGACCATCTCACAGAGCAGTATTACAGTCACCATGTCCTCTGACCATCTCACAGAGCAGTATTACAGTCACCCTGTCCTCTGACCATCTCACAGAGCAGTATTACAGTCA
>JAODLC010000123.1:30736088-30771712 GCA_026781145.1 Hippopotamyrus pictus | reverse complement strand
CATTAGAGAGTCAGTGTCAGAGTGATAATGTCAGAGAGTCAACATCTGAACGTCAGCATCAGGGAGTAAGCATTAGATAGTCAGTGTCAGAGAGTCAGCATCTGAACGTCAGCATCAGGAAGTGGGTATCACGGAGTGTAAGTAAGTTGTATTATAGCACAGATACCAGCACAGGCAGCACAGCAGCCCTGACCCCCTCCAGTATGTATAAAACACGACCCTGACCCCCTCCAGGACACCTTCTTCAGGACACTTAAACACAGACATGACCCAGTCCAGGATGCTTAAAGACAGACCTGACGACTAACGGGTCTCATAATCACAGCTCTGCCCCCCTCCAGGACGCCTCCTCCAGGACGCTCAAACACTGTTCTGACCCCGGCTCCGGTCACGGTCACATTCTGTCGACCCCAAACCCTCACTTGGCGCCGTGGTATCGCTTTTTCCTCGGTGCTCATCACGGAAAATAATTAGACCGTGAAGGAGCAAATGGAACCAGGCGGCGCCCCGGGACCTTCAGCATGCAGCGGAGAGGCGCCTATGGGCTTTGCGGGCATCACGGCGGCCACGACACTTTACCTGTCCGGCTGCTCCAATCGGCATGCGGAGCAAAGAGGCTCGAACTACAGGCGCCCTTCAGCGGCTCACACAGCGCATCCCGGACGCTGCATCACAAATCCGCAGTGACAGGCGAAATTGCTTCACCAGAGCCGAGTTCTTCAGCATCTGGGTGCTGATCACCGGTCAGCGAGTTGCGGGGAGACTGATGGGCGCAGACGCCGCCGACCAGCCCGCTCAGTAAATGAAGCAGCGAGCGCCCGTCTTCCATCACCCTGGCACACAGGTCCCGGCGGTTCCCTGCCTGCGCCCGCACCGCCTGCCGGGTGCGCAGCTCCACCCCCCAAGCATGACGGGCCGTCAGACGGAGGCGCCCGTCAAGGTTGCTCAATGACACTTATGAGGAGGCGACCGAGGGGACGCCGCTTTCTATTCATAACGTGAACATACGACTTTTAGTGCACGATAAGAATCTACAACTTAATATACCTCAAACGAGATCCAGGAACAGCGGCTCAAGGTAGCAGTCGGAGGTTCGTAACACGCTTTGAAAGCACACGCATTTATTGTTTACCGACTTTCCGTACATCTCAGAGGACGATCAAATTTCCATGTGTTTTCATGTTTTTCAGCAGAATGTTTCCGTACTACAAATACAACAGCACTTCTTCTGCACAGCATTTAACTGAGGACGAACCAGCTCACCGCGTCCTTAGACAGCTAGGTTACCCGACACGAACCTGACATGGTTTCTTCCATAAAGGATTTCAGCCAAGGTGACAGTTTTTGGTCTCAGATTCTCATTAGATAGATAGACAGTCACTATATATGGAGTTATTAATTATTAGTTAGAAAGTACCACACTTGGGTTTTTGTTTTTATGTGTGTGGACCTGCACGTAAATGTCCATTCTGCTCTTGGAAAATCCTCCTGTTTCTGCCTAACAAATAGTTTTCCACTGGGGACAGCTAAGGTGAAAATTCAAACAACAATCCATATGGCTCACAGTCCTCACTGCATTCACTTTCTCTCACTCATACTCACTGCATCCGTATTCTCTTATACTCACTGCATTCACATTTTGTCCCCATACTCACTGCATTCACATTCTCTCCCTCATACTCACTGCATTCACATTTTGTCCCATACTCACTGCATTCACATTCTCTCCCTCATACTCACTGCATTCACATTCTCTCCCTCATACTCACTGCATTCACATTTTGTCCCCATACTCACTGCATTCACATTCTCTCCCTCATACTCACCACATTCACATTCTGTCATTCATACTCATTGCTTTCACATTCTTTCACCCATACACACTGCATTCACATTCTCTCCACCAAACTTACTATATTCACATTCTCTCATATTTTTCACTTATATAGTAGTTAATACGTAACGTTAGCAATGTGTGCTGTCAGGCTTATGTAGTGTAACTAGAAGCCTTTTTACAATCAGACAATAGGAGCTTCACACAGCTCCAGCTTCAACATAGGACCATGGTAACAAGCAACTGGGAAGATATGCTTTTAGTGTAATTAATCAATTATATGTCATGGAAACTTTATGAAGCATATGTTGTATTTATTAAAATGGTTTTATTTTTTCATAATATACATTTAGTAGAAATACACAGAGCAGGAGACTTCAGTCTGCAGTAAAATATATATGCAATACAGTAAAAAATATATGCAGCATGTGCTTATAGGATAATGTGTGGATTTATTACAGTGTTTGCTTATAGGACAGTGTGTGGATTTATTACAGTGTATGCTTATAGGACAGTGCGTGGATTTATTACAGTATTTGCTTATAGGACAGTGCGTAGATTTATTATGGTGTTTGCTTATAGGACAGTGCGTGGATTTATTACAGCTTGTGTTTATAATATGGTGTTTGTGCTTATTCGATTGTGTTTATGCCCAAGGGAGCATGTTTCTATTACGCGGAGTGTTTATTCTGTGTGTTTGTATGTGGGTGTGTCGCTGACTCTCACCACGCCCCCCCCCACCAACACTCCTCTTTCTATGTACAGGTAGAGATGAGAAGCAGAGGCAGCAGTGTGTTCGGGCCTGTGGGATGCGGAGTCCTGTAAGAGGGAGAAATGGGGAAGAGAGCTGATAAACACGGCCAGGCACACATAGTTCATATATTCCTGTCATTGTGGGGACTGTCCATTCATTTCTATGGGCATAATCCCAACTATGACACCCTTAAAACTTTTCATCCCCACAATGTAATACTTACATAATACATAACCCTAAACACACATACACTGCAGGAGCTGCACATGGAATGAAACAACCATAAAAGGAGCATTCTGCTTCGCTCTTTTGAGAGACGTATAGCTTGAACTGCTTCATTAATATACACAACTGAGTACTTGTTTGGAAGAAACACACATATTATGAAACTAAAAAATATAACTTTTGCTGCTTCAGCTAATCATGCAGTATGTGCGTATAACCTCTAGAGGTCAGGCTTTACACTTGAAACCACATAAATATAACTAGTTCAGTGGATTTTAACCTTGGTCCCAGCAGCACACTGTAAAAACTGGGTCAGTGCGCGTCATGCAAAGCAGCAAGCCGGCTACATTATGTCCTAGCTCATGCCCACTAAGGTTGGAATCTGTTCCCAAATCAGTTGATGTCACCAAATGTATTGGCACTGCTGAGAATCCGTGACGCTGCCTTCAAATCAGGTAATAAAGCAGGCCAAGACAGCCAGGTACAATCTGTCACAGGCCATTAATGAAGTAAAGTGCGGATAAACACAGAGTATACAAGGAAATGACACACAACACGTGTGGGAGGACATACAAGCCATGACTGACTGCATGTCCACCCAACTAACTCTGTGCCAGAAATGTCTCCCTACCAGACAAACTGAATTTCCACACTCGATTGATGCTGAGAACAAGGTGCTTGCATGTAAATCCATCCCTCCTGACGAGTTCAGCAGAAGCCTATCCAAGGCAAAGCCATGCACGGCTGCTGGGCCTGACAGTATACTTGGTCGTGTACTCAGGAACTGTACAGATCAAGTGGCAGATGTTTTCACGGACATCTTTGGCATCTTCCTCAGCCAAACTATCACCCCCTTATCCTTCAAAACAGACACATCACGCCAGTACCAGAGCAGCCCTAGTGACTTCGAGAGACTAGTCATAGGCCACATTGGGCCAGCCTTCCTTCCACATTGGATCTTCTCCAGTTCGCATGTTAGTCCATGGATGATAATAACAACTGCCCTCCATCTAACCTTGGTACACCTGGACAACAACAATGCCGCTGACAGGACGCTGGTCATTGATTTCAGCTCAGTATTCAATACAATCATTACACAGATGCTAATACACAAACTGGAAGGGATCAGTATAAATTCAACATTCTGCACCTGGGTCCTAGACCTTCTCACTGAAACACCACAGACAATCATCTTTGGGGACAGGTCCAATGGCCCCCCATGGGTGTGTCCTCCACCCACTGTTCTTTGCTCTGATGACCCAACCACACCATCAAGTTCACAGATGACACCAGTGTGGTTGCATCAGTGGTTCGACTGTGGAGGTCATCATGAGCACCAGGTTCCTCAAAATGCACAAAAACATCATGGGGACCCACCTAGCATCCGAGACACTGATAAGCACTCCATCCACAAAGCCCCAGGCATACTCCACGACCATTCTCACCCCCCCCCCCCACCTTGGCCTCTTCAACCCCCTCCCATCTGGAAGAAGACTCCAGAGCATTCAGACCAACTCCACTAGATTCTGTAACGACTTCTTTCCTCACACCATCAAACTCCTCTACACTGTGTTTGGAATTCCATTGAACCCTTTCATACCTGTCTACCCACTGCCCGCATCAGTCACTTCATGCATCAGTTCCACATAACAGACAGTTTTATACTGTACCCCCTTTTGTAAAAACCCTGCTCTTCCACTGTAAGCTGTTTATAGTCAAGCCCTATTTGAAAGTTGCACTATTTGTACAGCATATTTATTTAATCATTGATTATAGTCAAGTATGTCTCGTGTAAAATCGTTTTTAAAGTCATGGACAAACACATTTATTGCATTGTGTGCTTGCATATTTTGAAATGACAAAGTTTGACTTGACTTGACTTGATAACACTGTCAGTCCAGTGATTGTGAGGATATGCACTGGATCAAGTTCCAGGAGGGTCTGCTTCTTGTACTACTAAGGAAATTACCTAACATAAACTGACAGTATTATATCCAGCTTAAGATATGACTAACCGGAGAAATAATAATAATGATGACGACAACAACAAGAGCAACAACAACAACAACAACAATAATAATAATAATAATAATAATAATCATTTCAGACTTTTGGCTCAACAGCAATGCTGCGTGACAAAGCAACTTCTCGTAGGATTCAACAGAGGTCAGAGAGATACAGAACGGCACATTCCCGACAGGCTGGACTCATAAATTCTGCCCTTGCAGAGTGGACTCAGTGGCCTGACCAAACATCTCCTTTTAGAGTGTGAAGCTTGAGATAACGGAACTGTTGCACTACTGCTGGCCTGCAGGCAGAGGGTGCTGTGTCTGCTGTCTCCCTCTCATTACATATCCTTAAACTACTGTTGCTAACTGAACATGGTATTGTACCATACAAGGCCTCGCTTAATGAATGCAGAAGAAGAAAAAAATCATCCTCCCTGAACACTGGATTACAACACAGGACCCCCTCTACTGAACATCATATCAAACTATCCTCATAATTGAGCACTGTATTACCAGATCCTCATAAGTGAACACTGTATCACAGGATCCTCATAACTGAACACTGTATCACAGCATCCTAGCGACTGAATATTGTATCACAGGATCCTTGCAACTGAACACTACATAACAGGATCCTAACAACTGAACACTGTTTCACAGATCCTCGCAACTAAAGGCTGTATCACAGAATCCTTGTTACTGAACAATCCATCGTAACACAGGGTGTCTCTTACTGAATGCTGAATCATAACACAGGATCGATATTAACAAGCACTGTAAGAGCTGCACACCTAGGTCAGGCTGGCTTCTTGATTTTGACAAGGCCCTTGTCCACGAGGCACCTGTAGAACTCCTGGATGTAGGTGTACACACACTTCCAGTCTGGCTCCTCCATCCGCACCAAGTCATCCACTTCCAGCAGACAGGGGACGTCGGCCTGCTGCCTGGAGGGGGATGGGGATTTGCCTGCTGTCAGAGAGGGCCTGCCCAGTCGCTCTGTGTGTTTGTGTGCACTGTGCTTTTGGGTGGCGTTAGGCGCCGACACTGACTCTGCTGCACTGAACGCTGTGTGGAAGTTGTGCCGCCGCTGCCTGGGGTCCAGTGCACTGTAATCGAAGGCCTGGGGAAAGAAGCTGTGCACCAGGGCACAGAAGGCCAGACCGTCAGCCCAGCTGGAGGAGAAGTTCTGGATGTGGACATTCTGCTCCGAAGGGACAGGAGAAGAAGGAAAAGAGTCAGACACAGGAAGACCACCATATACCACCACAGCCACAAACTCTTACACATAAACACATGAAGACCTGTGCCTCTATGTTTCCTCTTTCCCTGAACTCTCATATTTCAGTGCAGTGGCTCAGTTGGTAACACTCCAGTCTCCTCCCAGGCACAGAGCATGTCACTTGTGTGCATTTTTGTATCTAAATTTCCTTCAGTCTGGCCTCCTGTCCTGGGTCTCATCGTCATCTGCTCACACTCACCTCATACATTTGGGTCTTTGCCCGACACCAGTCCAACAGCATCTGCTTAACATTTCTGTTGTTGGTCCCAGAACCAGGGGAGCGGCCAGGTCTTTGGATCCGGACAACAGTGGGACCAGTAGCTCTGGAATGGTCAAGAGAAAGACAAGCACACATTGACTACAGGGACACAAACAAACCCAAAACCCAGGGGGCTACAAGGGGACAGAAACTGGATGGTCTCATATAAGCCGCACATCGCAGTGTAAATGCCCTCAAATCCATATTCTATCTATCCACACTCCTCCCAACATTTGTCAATCTCCCCTCTTCTCACTCTCCATCTTTTTATCTATTTTGAACTCTTTCAACTGCTTTGTTGGCAGGAATTGGTGTAAACATTGCCAGTGCAGTATTAGAAGGTAAATATAAATATTTTGAGATGTCTCTCCAGCCCTGACTTACCCTGTGCTCTCGCTCTCTAGTTTCTGGGCCAGGGCTCTGGGTGAAGGTGCTGAGAAAGTCTTCGGCTTCATCATCTCCTTGCGTTTCTCTGCTTGTTTGCGCTCAAGTTCTGCCAGGCCTCCACGGGTCTGGAGAGGGCTGAGGAGAGTCCAGGGTTCGACAGAGAGTCCAGGGTTCGACAGGGCCCCACCAGGGTCAGTCAGGAGTCAGTTAGAGGTTAGCACTGGGTCAGTAAGGGGTCAGTTAGAGGTTAGCACTGGGTCAGTAAGGGGTCAGTTAGAGTTTAGCACTGGGTCAGTAAGGGGTCAGTTAGAGTTTAGCACTGGGTCAGTAAGGGGTCAGTTAGAGGTTAGCACTGGGTCAGTAAGGGGTCAGTTAGAGGTTAGCACTGGGTCAGTAAGGGGTCAGCATGGACTCACACTTGGCCCGGTTGCCCTGTACTGCACCTGGGCATGATTGCCTCCCTTTCCATTGCCCTGTTGGTCTCCACTCACATTACATTAATTATCCTGGCCTGAACACACTTTGGTCATCATCATGCAACTTTTTTGTGTTGATGAAAATATGAAGGAAAGCATCATCACACAGCACAATAAAATTCATGATTGATGCCCTTATTCTGTACCTTACTTGGAGTCATTTTGGGCACAGTGACACACATAGATTTGCAACACAGCGATTTTAATGTATTCCTCCTGCACGTATAAGGGCCCTGTGTCTGTGTTCTGTACCAGGGCACAGTTAGCAATCACACTAGTCAAACAAACTGGGGACAAAGGTCCCTTTGGGGACAAAGGTACTCAGGCATGGGACAGATCAGCTAGTGTGAGTACACCCTCAGTCAGGGGTCAACAAAGGGTTAGTAAAGGGTGAACACAGAGGTTGCCAGGGGTCAGCAAATGGTCAGGAAGTGTATAGCAGCCCTTCTTACTGTCACCTGTAAGCCAGCTTCGTGATGGCGGAGCTGGCTTGCTGATGAGATGTTTGGATCGACCGTCCTGGCAGGGAGAGAGAAGAGAAATCACCATGCAGGTGAAAAGTTAAACTGGCAACCTGAGGCTGACAGTGGCTGAATGATAGGGGGGGGGGGGGGGGGTTCTCACGGTCAGGGCTGTGTCTGCCGCTCTTCCTGGGGAGACACTCGTCTGTCATTCTGCCCTGACTCCTCACCATCATTTCCTCCGCACCTCCGCCTGGTTGCCCCTCCTGCTCCTTTCCCTGATCAATGAGGTCCTGTCGGTCTGGGGGGAGATGTGGAGGAGCTGTAAACTCCACATTCCCCATCATGCCTCATTACGAAAACTGTTGCATGCGATTGGCCCCCAGCATTCAGGGTGGATGCAGGATGCCTGCTATAATCACCATGCTTGCAGGACACAACGGCTGCGGTGGGGCTCAGAGATACGGCCTCCATGCCAAGAAGAGCAGGGTCCTTCTCCAGCTCCAGCTGAAAGTACAAAGAAGAGCAGGAACCAATTAGTGGTCTGGAGCCCACGGCCTGGGGGTCAATACGGGGTGGTTCTGGAGGACCATGACCGGGGATTAAAGTGGGGTGGGGGCATGATGGCTGGAGGCCTGGGGGTTAACACCAGGGAGTAGGGGTAGTAGAGCCGGGGCTCTCTCTCTCTCTCTCTCTCTCTCTCCGTCTCTCTCTCTCTGTCTCTGTCTCTCTCTCTGTCATCTCTCAGGGATTCATTCCTCTCTCTCTGTCTATCTCTCTCTCTCTGTCATCTGTCAGCGATTCATTCCCATCTCTCCCCCTCTCTCTGTCTCTCTCTCTCACATTACCACTTTCAAAAACATGCACATACACCTTTAATTGAGGGGCCTCTCTCTCTTTGCTGCACTGCTCACTGTGGCTTCATGCAGTACACAAAGGTTTGTCCCCATGCATGCAGAAAATCTCAAAATACAAAACCAAACCAAAGAAAAATGAGGTGACTGAATCAGACAAAAGACACTTGTGTCAGATGCCATTTCAGAAGTTTAGCTGCTCAGATATGTGCACAGCCTTACCTGGGACGGCTTGTCCACAGTTAACTCTGTTAATAAGAGAAAAAAGTGACATGAATAATTGTCATCCTTTACTTAATTGAAAATAATTAGCACTGTGCTGTGTTTATATACACAGCCCATACACAGCTCATGGTGTCTAACTGCAACATTCGCCTTGTTTCTTTTACATTTCACACAAACCATAAATCATCCTCTGAATGTCTACACCAAAGGCTTTTAGCGAAGAAAAATATGTTAAATGCAGCAGATAAATTGCAGCAGGCAAGAAGACAGCAGCTAAGAATTAGCAGGTGAACACAGCAGGAAACACGAATAGTAACATAATACTAAATGTTGAAAACAGCAGTGAACCAGTGAGCATTCATCACAAACAGCGTTTGCCTGATTCGTGTGATGGATTATGGCAGAGACATATTTCCCATAATCCCTCACTCAGATAACCGTGTGTGAGTAAGTAAGGAGCAAAGCCATGGGGGGGATAAGGTTAGGGTTTGGGGGGGGTCCACCCTCACCTGTGCTGTGCCCCGGTCTGGATGTGGAGCGGCCGCCCTTGACCTGGATGGTGAGTGAGGCGCTCATATCTCTGCTGGTCTCCTTCGCTCTCAGCCCCACACCTCAGCTTTTTAGTGGTGATGCCACACCCCCAGGCTACAGCACTGCCTCCCCCGCTGCTGCCCCCCACCCCGTCATCGATGGCTTCTCTCTTTCCTGAAGCCGATCGCCTTCATCTTTGCACCTCTATACTTCTCTTCCTCTTTATCTCCATCTTCCTCTGGGGGAGGAGCTTAGCTTCTGAGCAGGATGGATTTTGGGGTCCCCCTATGACACATTTTGCCAGCCCACAGCCCCACAGGCCCACATGTGCCTCATGACCAGTTCAGTCCAGATCACTGGGCTTCCCAGCGAATCCAGAAGGCTACATTAGCTTTGGAACATTGTGCTTCCAGCCAGAGTTTCGGGGGGGGGGGGTTTAACGCAGAGGAGCAGGAGCTGGGAAACACCACTTCTCCTTATTAAGGCAAAACAGGACACAGGCGTACAGGGAAGGCGCTGCTGTTTACATTACTCACCCCGCGGATCCACACACCGCGTGTGACAGCAGAGATACACTCAGGATCTGAAGTAAACCGTCTGTCTGGGAAGCAGCCAGACGAGGTTAGAAGGCGCCAGCTCCCAGCCTCTTTGTTGGCGGCTTTTCAGAGTTAAACGCAGGGGCACCACCCTGCTTTCGTGGCGACACCCTGGCAGGATCCCGTCATTGAATATGCAGTCAGTGATAAGGCAGGGTCAGGCCGGGGGTGGGGTCAGTGAGCGGGCTGACCGCCTGACATCATCACCACATATAGGGCCCTGTTCTTAGAGGCCCTCCATGGTGGCCGATCAGTGACCAGACCGCAGCCTGGAATCAGGAGCGTCGTGTCACAGCCCCAGCTTGGTACGTGAGGCACAGGTGTCACCATGACAGAACCCTTGAACACCAGCAGAAATATGAGATTTGCACGTCACGTCTTCAGATAGCGGAGCGTGGAGCCAGCAGCAGGCGGCCCCTGGACTCATCTTCTGACCAGGTCTGAGGCTTCCTGCTCATCACCTTCATCACATGTTTATGTGTCAGTGCCTGCAGCTTCCAGATGAAGTGACAGACACCAGCATGGGACAAGCCTTTAGTCTTTATTCTCAGTAACATGAGCAAATATACACAATAATAACAATAATAACAATAATAATAATAATAATAATAATAAACAAAAAATAATTCATATTCTCCCAGTAGTACCACATGACTCTAAAAGTACTACAAGTACTACTCTGGAGCCTATACAACACAGTGAGTTGGCGCCATCCAGTGGCCAATAATTGAATTTGTAAAGGCAGAAAACCGATTCAGGAATTACTGCCCCCTGTTCATGAAGCAAGCCTGACAGTGCCTGCAGCTATGCTGGGTGACATTAAAACAGTGTCCTCCCCTTTAAATCTTCAGCCTGTGATTCTAAACCAGACACAGAAATGAATTCTGCAGAACGGAAGAAAGACTTGCAGTCTTTACTGTTATGGTGGGTTGGTTCCTGCTTAAAGATTATGATGAGCGCCACAAGGTGCAATTAATCACTTGGCTTGCAAAGTTAGCAACGGCAAGCAGGGGGCGCTCATCACCGTGAAAAATCACAATGTCAAGTTAGTTGTAAATCAGCCCTCAACATTTCAATATTCCAGTTGACTATCCATAACATTGGTACCGTGGAACTTGGCCGAGAAAAAGCATAGTCTTTAAACAGTATATTTGGCAAATAAATATTTTGTTAGTATTTACAACAAATTAATACCCCTTAGCTGACACACACACACACAGAAATGCGCACACATACACACACACAGAAACGCACGCACGTGCACACACAAACAAACACACACACATGCACAGGCACTCACACACACTACATATACACACAGAAATGCATGCATGCGCGCACACACAAACAAACACATACGCACACACACACACACACACACACCTTGGACGGGATGGGTAATGTGCTTCTATTATAAAACAGATTATTCATCTTGCTTTTCTTTCAGGTTCCTGGAGTATAAAAGGCAAAACCAGTAAAACAGACCCCTCCCTACACAAATCCTGGATTTTCTGGGACGTGTATTTTTAAACAGATGGGAAAGGTTCCAAGTACAATGAATAAAAATAGCAGCTTATATTATCAGAGCCACAGACTGGTACACCCTCAGTTCTAAATGACCTTTTCTAGCCATGGATCCCACCAGCTAATCACAAGCTGTCCTACGACCAGCCCTATGAACACAAGTCCAGAACCGTCAGAACCCCGCCTTTCCATGGCCAGCCCTACTGACACAAACTCAGAACCTTCAGAACCCTGCCTTCCCGAGGCCAGCCCTATCAAGACAAACCTAGAACCATCAGAACCCCGGCTTCCCGAGGCCAGCCCTATCGAGACAAACCCAGAACTGTCAGAATTCCGCCTTCCCGAGGACAGCCCTATGAACACAAGTCCAGAACCTTCAGAACCCTGCTTTCCCGAGGCCAGCCCTATCGAGACAAACCCAGAACTGTCAGAACCCTGCTTTCCTGAGGCCAACCCTATCGAGGCAAACCCAGAACCATCAGAACCCTGCCTTCCAGAGGCCAGCCCTATCGAGACAAACCCAGAACCATCAGAACCCTGCCTTTCCGAGGCCAGCCCTATCGAGACAAACCCAGAACCGTCAGAACCCCTCCTTCCCAAGGCCAGCCCTATCGAGACAAACCCAGAACCATCAGAACCCCGGCTCCCCGAGGCCAGCCCTATCGAGACAAACCCAGAACCATCAGAACCCTGCCTTCCTGTGGCCAACTCTATTGAGGCAAACCCAGAACCATCAGAACCCCGGCTCCCCGAGGTTGAGTGCGCTGAGATTTCCCAGGGAATGTCTTGTGCTTCTGCTAGCTGTGGGGTCACAAGCCACCCCAAAACAACCTGGGAAAGAGGGAGGACAGAGGCATGGGAAACTGGCCTCCCCATAAAGTGCCTTGCGAGTGGGTGGGGGCGCAGCACTCACACCAACAACACCCACCCCCCCCCAAACTCCACCCCACCCCCTGAGGGAACAAAAGCTAAGTGAGCACAACCTTAGATTTAACCACCACTCATGTAAACAGAACACAAAGCTGACAGACTCTGGGGGGGGGGGGGGGCACCTAGTTTTAAAACAAGCCCACACCCAGTCAAAGCTGCCTTCAGTGTCAGGGACCGTCCTCAGTGCACTGTAACCTCTCTGCTGTCCCCTCGAAAGAAATCACAGTGACAAGGTAGGATAGGGGAGCCTCACTAGCCCCCTGCGCCGTGGGGGGGGGGGGCTGGATTCTTCCCGCCACAGTCATGTACCAACTGGATTAGCCCTCGAGATGAGTAGCAAGTAGTACCCCCCCCCGGACAATGCCCGGGTGCCTAAACCCAAACCGTAACCCTCTCACTGGCGTCAGGCGGATGCGCCCCCCCCCTCCTCAGTCGCTGACACTCGCTGCTGGGTGTGCCGCCCTGGAGGGCCGCCGCGAGTCCAGGTATCCAGCGATGTACTCGCAGTTCTGGTAGATGAGCATGCCGGAGAGTGTGAGGGCAGCCCCCGCGCAGCTCAGCGCTGACAGCTCGCTGTCGAACAGCAGCTGCGACAGCAGCAGGTTGCCCACCACGGAGAGGTTCCCCAGGATGTGCAGCGTGACGGCGGAGGTGAGCGCGATGACGCAGCAGCTCGACAGGTTGTACAGCACAGAGCCCAGGCAGCTCAGCCCGATGCAGAGCCAGAGGCGCAGGTCGTAGTGCCAGGGCGATGCCAGGCCTGCCCAGTTCTCCAGCAGCAGCGCCGCCACGGCCAGGATGCAGAAGCTGGGAATGGCCATCAGGTAGAGCAGGAACACTGAGGGGATCTTCTCTTCCTGGAGCAGGATGCCTGAGGACACACAGATCCCACAAAAGGATCATGGAGAGATCGCACAGATCACACACAAGAGAAATCCTACACATACAGATCACAATCAGATCACCACACAGAGATTACATACACAGACCACACATACACTATATGGACAAAACCATTGGGACACCTGTCCATTACATCTACAGGAATTTTAAGACATCGATTCTAAATCTATAGGGAGCTGGTCTCCCTGTTGCAGTTATAACAGTTGCCACTCTTCTGGGGAGGCTTTCCACAAGATTTTGGAGTGTGTCAGTGGGAAATTCTGCCCATTCATTTTTTAGCAAGAAAATGTCATATCTTTGATTCATCAAAGTAACCTCCTCTAGATGTTACATAGTAGAGAAAATTCAAGATATTCTGCCTTAAATACTAGTGCATTCAAAGTTAAAGGGCAGCCTAGAATTTGACCATACTATCACCACACTACCAGTTAATTTTAATACTTTGCCTGGCAAATTTTAATACCAGTTTAGTTTAAATACTAGAACTTTTGGCCATAAGTGGAAATTAGCGGGAGAACATTTTAAAATGAATTTGAGGAAGCACTTCTTCACACAGCTTGTAGTTAGAGTATGGAATAGTCTTCCTGCTAGCGTAGCGCAAGCTAAAACCCTGGGTTCCTTTAAATCAGAGCTAGATAAGATTTTAACAACTCTGAGCTGTTAGTTAAGTTCTCCCCAAACGAGCTTGTTGGGCTGAATGGCCCCCTGTCGTTAATAAATTAAGTACATTTCTTATGTTCTTATGTAGTTAATAGGATGTCAGACAAGCAGTTACATATTCTTTCCTTGTTATATTGGAAACTTGCTTTAGTTGACATATTTTTATTTATAGCTGTTCACTCAACTTTCCAATGGTTAACAAGAATAAAAAAATCTTCAGTTTAATAATAAATGGAAAAGTGGTGAAAACCTGTGATGTGCAAAGACTTTTGGCTGGTGGTGCAGATACACAGATGACACACAGCCAGTGCACGAAGGGCTTGCTGACTGCCCTCTGAATAAAACGCAAAGTTAATCGCAGCAGTATGATGTCAGCGCAGCCTGTAAACAGACGTGCAGGCAGGGGAACACGTGGCCCAGCCCATCGCATCAACCACATGGGCGGCGTGAACGGGGCACGTCACACGGAGCGCCGTGATTCGCAGTCACTCCATCTCCAGATAAACACGCACGGGCACGATTGGTGCGTGTCCCGAGAGGCAACTCCAGGCTCCAAAATAGCATGTTGAAACCTGAGCCAGCCCTCGGACTGCCCTGGCCCCGCTCAGAAGTACCACGTTAAAGACTCGGGGCTTTTCAAGGGTGATCAGAGAGGGTGCAGCCTCTGAGGCACGCAGCTCCAGTCATACTGCATTTTCGCGCCATGGTTACGCGACTCGGCAGGCAAATACTGAGGAATGAAGCTGAATACACGTGACCCTCACAACAAGGGCTGGGGTGAGTCATCACGGCTGCGGAGCACCTCTGTCGCCCTCTGGTCACGCTAAATCATCACTGCAGGCTCCCACTCAGCCTAAGGCTGCACACGGGACCTCAGTCGAGGGAGAAATCAAAGAACAGAGGGTAGCATGAGCTACATGGAAATCAGGCTACGAGCAGCTCAGCCCCCCAGAACACACGACAAAGGCTGCCGAAACCAGGCAAAGCTCTCTCGGTCCCATAGCGAAAGCTGCTTATTTAACATGTGTGACGTCTAAATGTTATTCCTCAGAAAAAACACACACGAGAGCATGCGGGGGAGGGCAGGACGGCCCAAGGCTCCCACTCACTCTGCTGGATAGACTTGACCCCCCTAAGCATGGTGGCGGCGAAGACGAAGAGGCAGCCGGTCTGGTCGAACTGCAGCTCGCCCATGACACTGAAGGAGGCTCCCAGGCAGATAGGCATCATGGCCGTGTACTTGAGGGCGTGATGCTGCTTGCCAAGGATCAGCGTGGAGATGGCGAGCGTGAAGATCGGCGTGGTCGTGTAGATCATCTGCGCGAAGGACAGCTGCACGTAGCTGAGGCCCACATTCCCCAGGGCGATGCTGGCGCAGAAGGTCAGGCTCAGTAGGAAGACCTTGAGCTTGGCGGCGGCAGTCAGCTGACCCTGGGCGGCCGTCGCCGCCCCCCCCACCAGCTGCAGCCGGATGAGGCCGTAATCCACCACGATGGCCGTCAGCATGTGCAGCGCCGACAGCAGCAGCGGGTACCTGAAGTTGTACACAGCGAAGATCCACTTGTTCAGGCTGGAGATGGTGGTGCCCGTGATGAGCCACACCAGGACGGCGGGCAGCAGGTACAGCATCTCTGGGGAGCTCCTCTTTGGCCTCCTCCACGCGGCCCGGCTAGCCTCATGTCCAGGGAGCCCATCTGCGGGGATCATGCTGGCCTCATCGCCTCTTCTGGAAGGCACACACATATTTCCTGAGCAGACTGCTGGCTCTTACGACGTGATCATTATTTTCCTACGCAAACACGTGCCGATGTGAGGCGGGACCGAAGGGACAGGGGGCCGGCTTCCCGAGACATATCACCGGCGCTCCTGAGCCATGTGCGCCATCGGCCAGCCCCGGAAATTTAAATGCCGACACTGACACCGTTTAACATGTTTACCGGACAGGCGCCGTGCCGTCGGGCTGCACCAGCAATCATCCCAGATACCTCATCAGGCCCGTCGGCCACACAAAGCAGCCGCTCCGGAGCCACAGGGGCTGTCCGGGATAAATCCCGTTATGGACCGGCCGCTTTGGGCACTGACGGGAGCGTGATTTACGCCGTAAACTGCGGTAATCATTGTACACCATCATCATAAAACATCAACACTCCCGCTCCGCTGCCGTTACCCGCTCCGGTTCCGAGGTGCGAGCCCGCCGCAGGATCAGCGACACCCCCCCGCGGCACGACTCGGATGCTGGCGCCGCCTGCCGCCGCCGTCTGCCGCCAGAATGACGGGGACACACCGCAGCATGTGGATCCGCTTTCGGTACTATCGAGCCGCAGCCCCGACACACCGGCAGCGGCACTGACAGACACGCTAGAGGTTAATTCTGTCTGCGAGAGCCCCGAAAAGCCGCCGTAGTAGGTAAAGCTGGGGATAGACGAGCTGTGGCATCCGGGAATGGGAATGCCCCGCCGCGCTGCTCCTCCGGTAAGCCTCAGCAGATCGGCGCGGTGACGGTCCGGGGGGCTCCGCACTGACACACAGCGCCGGCTGCAGAAGGCTTCGCTCCGTCCTCCGCTTCGGCTGCACCAATTGGCGTCCAGCTTTTTGGGTCACATGACTCAGTAGAGCACGACGACAGCCGGAAAACATTCAGCACGACTTTCGTCAACCCGTGACTCCGAACTGGCCACCAGATGGCAATCTCACATGTTGACAGAGACGATCCATATTTATAGCACTGGATTATTCGATTTATACAAAGCCCTTGAGTATCCCTCTTAACCGCGACGTCTCTCACTAAAGGCAAGACGGAGCTCATGTCAGGTTGAAACCCTTCCCCACCTCGTAAACACTGAATAAGGTGATCATCTCTGCAGGGGCAAGTATTAGTGGGTGGCCAATAGAGAGGTGACTAGTCACCCCTGGGGATCAGCAGGGACACAGACATAGCAGGTGGCATGCCACAGGAACCAGCCATACAGCTGTCACTAAAACCAGATTGTGTGGGTCATGGAAACATCCAAGTGTACAGGTACATCAAAAGAATTACCCATATGGCTAGTATTTGGATCCGGGTCACAAAGTTTTTGTATATTACAGGTACATATACAGGCCAACAAAGCAATAGAAGCTGTTGTCTTATGGAATGTATGTATTCGTGCATTCCATTTGCCTCGGGATCCGATTTTCGGAATCCGAGATTACGTCACATCCGGTAAAAACTCGGAAAACCGAGTCGGATGCGTTCCATTTGCCACAGAAGTAGCAATACATGGATCCATATGGAAAAAGCAAGACTTTTTGCTTAGCCGGACAACTTGTCGGATTTAAGGTACCTCAGTTTAAATGGCCTTTATCTTTGTTCACTTACAATTAGCCCGAACTACCTTAAATCCGACAAATAATCCGACTAATGAAATCCAATTCTAGAACGGTTAATTGGTAGCAATATCACTTGATAACACATTACGCGCGGTGTTTCACGTATAAAACTCCGTAGCAACACGTCCACAGATAAATTGCACGATATAGTGTGTGCGACCGATTTAATGAGCCACAAATGAGAAGTAGTGCTTAAACAGGATAAAGCTACAACTTTCCCTTCTGTTGATAAAGGGCGCAGCCATCTTCGATTCTGAACTAGGAATCCTTTGCATTATCCGAGATCATTCTCAGATCTCCGAGAAACGGGAGCGCGCATGTCGTCACTTCCGGCTTTGAAACTCGGAATCCAACTCGGAATCCGAGTTCCCAGGGCAAATGGAACGCACTATCTTGCCTGTGATCAGAAGGTCACCAGATCGAAACCCGTGTTCTGTAGAGTGATTTCACCATCGGGTCTCTGAGCAAGGCCTTGCTCACCCCCAATGGTTCAAGTGATTGTCTGACCATTTTCTCGAATATGTATGTCATTTTGGGCAAAAGCATTTGCTAAATACGTGAAATGTAATTGAACAAATGGGAACAAAGTGGTTAACTATGAGGGTTAAAAATTTAGGCTGCCTTAAACGATTTATCCAAACTAAATTTCTCCAGTAAAACTAAATTTCTCCAGTAAAAACAATGCAACTTATGGTAACCATGTCACCATGTACCTGTAACTAGGGTTTCGAAGGGGTGGATAATTTCTGGAAACTTTCCAGAAACTTTCCATTTCATGGGAAGTTAAGCTGGGGAATTTTGGAAATATTCCAAGTTGGAAACTTTCCATGGGAATATATAGAAATTAATGGGAAAATTCACAGATGTTTGCAACCCTACCTGTAATAACCTACATTCCAACCCACCCTACTAATTATCAACGTCACAGTTTGGGGTCTATCGCCTATAGCTTGACCATACTCACCAATAAGAGGAATGGGGTGATGAATACCCAGCATGCCTTGAAGTAGAGCAGCAACTTGGAGCACCAGGGAGGACAGCGGCAGATCATGTCGATGATGTCGGAACAGAACTGGTTCACGCCTGGAGGCATGGCACACACACGTGAGTGTCTCACTCAGAAAAAACTGGGCCAATTGAGGACAGGCCATTGAAGACCCACCGTAGAAGAAGGATATGCCGATGCACATGAAGAGCGTGATGATGATGAGGCCGAAGCTGGTGCTGAATGAGTCGATGAGGGTGAACCAGTAGATGCCTCCCTGGAGAGGCCGGTAGGGTAGGTCATGTGAGAAGGTCACACACACATCACATGCACGCCACGTGCATTGCACACGGGGGGCTTCACTCACATCTGTAATCAGCAGCAGCCCCATCAGGTAGAAGGCAAAGCAGAGGGCAGCCAAAAACAGCACCTTGTACTTCATATTGCGTCTTAGCTGGGGAAACTCGTCCAGCACGGCGGTGGTGATGCCCTCCATGTTACCGAACTGCAGGGGGCAGCAGTGAGCAGGGAGCTGTCACTAATCAGGAAGTACATGAAACACTGGGCAGGCTCTTTATAATGTAAAGGATGCTTCAATACTTTCTTGGAGATGTTCAACAATATAACTTTACCAGAGTGTCCACCCCAAGCATAAACAGCATCAGGAAGAAGAGGATGGCCCAAAAGACGGAGCCAGGAAGTAGAGCAAGGGCTTCTGGGTAAGCGACAAAGGCAAGGCCCGGACCTGCAAAGTTAACGGATAGATAATCAGATGAATCTCACACTGTGACCTTCTAGTGACAAAGCACACTATCGACAGAGGCTCCTCTGAGCACTGATCTGCTATCAAAGTGCTTAGTCTTTTCATACATATGTGTAAATTGTATTGTATATTTTTATAGATTTGTGTCTTTAAATGTCATTTTTAACTGAGATTTGCTTGTCTGCTATAATCTACCTGTCTGTTTAATCTGATGTTATAACTTTCTAAAATGAGCAATATCTCCTTACAACTCAGAAACTATAAAAATCCTGAAGCACACAAAGAAGCAGAGGTGTGTGTCACAGCCCCCGGGAGCCCCCGCCCTCCGTTACCCGAGTCCGCCACCGACAGCCCCCGGGAGCCCCCGCCCTCCGTTACCTGAATCCGCCACCGACAGCCCCCGGGAGCCCCGCCCTCCGTTACCTGAATCCGCCACCTGTCCCACGGGCACGCCCTTGCGCCAGGCCATGTGACCCAGGATGGAGAAGATGGCGAAACCCGCAAAGAAGCTGGTGCCACAGTTACCTATGGTGATGACCAGCGTGTCCCTAAAGCGCAGAGAGCCACCCTCGTCAATCTCTGAGACCTTCTCTGAAGACTGCACAGGCAAACGCTAGACTATGTATGACATATATGAAAGCAATACACCTGCATATTATAACTGCGACCATTCAAGCATCTTGTTTAATGGCACTAAAATCCCTTCCTGAGAATTGAACACACAACCAGCAATCATTTTTTCATGTGTGTACAATACAGTGCAAAAGTCTTAGGCAGTCAAAAGAAACATTTAAAGCTATTATCTGGGTAGTGAGTGCACATTTGTGCAGAACAAAAAACACAGTTTAGCATTAGAACATATACAAATTAAGAGTAAAACAAAGGTCACTGATATCTTATTGGACGTCTAGCCGAAGACCGCTTCAGTTCCCAAACCTCCCCTCAGGGGCCCCCAGCCATTCCAAGCATTTGTTAAATTTCACCACCGGCTTGCCTAATTAATTAACTACTTTAAAAACAGTCAATGAGATATTGATTAGCTATACAAGGAGTGTTATTGATCGAGTCAAAAAATAAATGGGTGTATTGGATGGTTGTGGCAAATACTGAGGTGATTTTAGAAGAAGTTTTTGAAGTGGCTAAGCTGACACACTTTGACAGGCTTAATGTCACAGTTTTACACCAACATGAAGATCATTTAAGGAACATTTCCTTTTGCTGTCTCAGACTTCTGCACAGTACTGTTCGTATGTATATCAAATAACCCAATGTAGCGTTACCCTGCCTCCCACTCACCTAATGACGTTGTTGTCGAATTTGTTGTAGGACGCCATGGACAGCAGACCCCCAACTCCAATGCCAAGAGAGTAGAAGATCTGCGAGGCGGCGTCATTCCACACCTGTGCCAGAGTGCAGACATCAAGAACAGCAAAGCAGATCTCCCATAGGGTCTGGCCCCACCATTGCAGACAGGCTGGACTAAACCAAAAGCCGCTGAGACTACAGCACGAATCGCACAAATAAAAAGACACCCGGAAAGATTCGTTTCCTCACCACCAGGGGGTGTTATACCTGTGCACTAGCCAGACGGTCCCAGTCGGGGGTGAGGTAGAAAGCCACACCCTGCAAAGAGCCTTCCAGGGTGGCCCCTCTGATGATCAGCACGATGAGCACAAAGTACGGAAACGTGGCCGTCACATACACCACCTGGGGGCGATGTGGAGTCAGAATCACTGTCGGTTAAAGCATATCACTGCCTTAGTTTTAAAATGGGGAGGGGGTACTGCTCACCTTTCCTGAACTGTGGATGCCCTTCAGCATGCAGAGAAAGATGATGAGCCAAGCAACAAACAGGCAGATAGCTAACTGCCACCTCACGGGGCCTGGGTCTTGTAGTCCAGAGCTGTGGGTCACGCCCAGCACCTGCTCACTAAAAACAAGGCCATGTGCACCACACAAGGGTTAATTGGAGGGGGAAGAGGAAGTGAACAATGAGACAGGGTAACAGGATATTACAGCAAACCTCCACCTGCATCACCCCACAAACATAAATATAACAGAGATGCGCTCATTGCCTCGAAATCCTCGATATGTATAAGGCCAAGGAATACCTCATTGCTCTATTAATATGTTGATGTGGAGGCCTCTCAAGTCCTTACTGGCCAGAGTAACATTCCATTCACAACTCCAAGTGAGAAGCAGTGGAGTATGATATCATCCCTCTTCCTTTACGCCAAAAGATACCTCCTCCACTTAAATGCTTTCATCACCTTTCCACATGTGCCGAATCCCAGCTGACTACCGCAGTAGGAGGTTTAGAAAGGGTGTGGGTTTAAGGCCCAAAGGGGAAAGACGTTGTTGGGTAAAGGTACTCGATACGAAGCATGCTTACTCACTTCCAGAACACCTCTGTCGGGCTGAGAGACCTGCCCCCAGTTGAATTTGCCGTGGTGACATTCTATCAGGGGCATGAGGTTGCGTTAGCATTATTGTTTAAACAGCAATTGATTCACCGAAGTAAAAGTATTGAACTACACCAGCCTGGACTGTCAAGAGGAAGGACGCCATACCCCTTATACTAATGTCACTGCTATGTCTTCATGATGAGAACATCATGTAAATCGATATGGTTCCTCCAACATAGATGGCATCAGGTGTGCATGAAAATCTTCAGCACATGGTAACTCCTGTCCAAACAACCTCCCCACACCTAACAAAAATGGTGATTTAATTTCACTAAGTCCCGTTGAGACATGAATGAGAGCATTTATCTTGAAGGAGTGCTTATCCGATTAGACAGAAGGTATAAAGAGTGGATCATTTGTTCAACAATGAGCTGCTGAAGGGTGGGGTGGGGAGTGCTGGGCCTCTCTGGTTGGGGGGCCGCCTTACCCCGCAGAGCGCTGCATTGCTAGCGGCTTCACAGGACCAGGGCAGAGGGCTCTGGAAGGAGTTGCCCAGGTAGAAGAAAGTCCAGGCAATGATGACGTTGTAGTAGAGGCAGACCAGCGTGGACACGCACAGCATGCCGATGCCGATGCCTGAAAAGCATGGCAGGGGATGAGTGACCTTAGATGGTAGGACCATGAGTCTGGACAGCAACATCTCAGGATCTCAGGAGGTCTGCACTGATTCCCACGGGATCAAGGCACTGGTACCGTACAGCTCTGCTGAAATGGCCAGGTGCATGAACAGGTAGCGGCAGGGAACACAATCTTCGCGTCATTACCATGGACTTTTAGCACGCAAGCCGCTTGTCCTGCTCTTGTACCAGTGATGTTCACCTGAACTTTTCAGGTAAAATATCCAACAAGAATTTCCCCCTATTTTAAAGTCAATCATAACTGCATCCAGAGTAAGACTGAAAATTATGCTAGATAAACATTTGGTTAGGAAACTAAGTATCATTGACAATATGTGATAATAATTGTTATTAATAATAATAATAATATTGGACACACAGGAATAGAAAATGAATGAATGGATTATTATTGCAGTTGTTATTCATTAATAATAATAAATTTATTTATAAGTAATAATTAATAAAGTCAGCATAAGGATCAAATTAATAAATTAAAAGGCAGTGGGTCATGTGACCCGTGTACATGTGATGGTGGGCTGACCTTTCAGTAGGGGGCAGCACTTCCACACGTTGATGGGTCCGGCTGCCCCGTATTGGCCCAGGCTGAGCTCCATGAGGAAGAGGGGCACCCCGGTGAACAGCAGCATGATGAAGTACGGGATGAGGAATACACCTGTGCAGAGCGCAGAATCGCAAGTTAAGCGTCTCACAGGCCTATTCTCCGGCCCAAATCGGAAACCTAACCTCCATGGCTGTGCCCAGCACTATTCCACACCTTGAGGAATACCAGCTGAACAAAAATAAACCTGAGTGTTTGGTCAGACCTCTTGCCGCGACTCCAGGGATTGACGTCATAGCTTAGCTGGAGCAGAATTCGCTTCACTCAGCAGGCACTGCCACGCAGTCACATTCTCAAATCCGTGATCCGTAACAAAATGGCGTGAGTAAGAACGCACTGAGGCCCCCCCCCCCCCTCTGGGGCCTGGGATGCGGGACGTGCCAGAGCAGGCAAACGGATTCTTTCAGTGCCACGTCGCTATTGCCCTAGCAAACAAGGCCGTGATGTGGCAGTGTAACAAAAAGTACAGGGTTGGACTGCTGGGGGGGGGGGGGATTTGCTTCATGTTCTGGTTCATGATCTACTAAACTGAGGGGTGCGTGGAGAATTTGGGCAACAGGCTCTGACCGCACTGCAGACGTAAATAATAACACAGCACTCACTCTGATGTGTGCCGGCCCTTCAAGAAACCTGCCCGTCTGAGTCAGGGGTACAAATGCTCACTGTACAATGCATCTAGAATATCCAGACAGGGCAGCGAAACTTAAACACTGACATCCGACTTCATTGTCTGTTCAACCCTGTGCCACAGCGAAACAATAGCGACATGCCGTACGACGTCACGCTGCTAAAAATAAAAATCAAACTTCATTAGGAATTAGGATTTTTATTTTAATTTAAAAAGGCTGCCTCTGGATCAGCTGAAACACATGAAATCCAGAGCAGCAGAACGGTAACTCCAAAAGGTCCATGTGGATGAACAGTGTTTCAGCTCTCGTAGTATTTTATTGCCACTACAGTACTGTAATAAATTAAATACCGTTTAAATTATGCGTCGAATGAAAGCGATTGTCGAGACTGCACATGCAAGGTATGATTTCCACCCAGTGACCCTGACTGGGAGGTGAGCCTGGACGATCCCTCCCATCATCTCCTGGCCAGTAATTACGTGCATCTACGTTCAAAAATAGTAATAATCATGGTGGACTAACAGTGCAAATCGAGGGGTAATGCAACAAACAGGAATTAGCTCTGACTGTTATACGATCTACTCTGACCGTGTGTGGGAAGTCGTCTAAACTGCCTCATTACCAGTCCAGCCAAAGGCAAACGTGCGTTTTACACGTCCATTCTCAAATAAAAACCAGAGGTGGTAGTAAAATTGTGTAATATGGATATATAAAAGAGTCTTGAAACAAGCGGAACAAATATATACTAGAGCATAAATATTATAATAATTAATGTTAATAAATACACAACCTTAAAGTGAAGTTTACTACGGTGAATTAACTTTATTACACCTGGATTTGCAAAGTGGTTTCCAAATTGCCCTTCCTTCGGAACATTTTAAAAAATTATTTTCTATATAAATCTTCACCCCCTCTCACACACACAGACCTGTTTTTGTATCTTTGTAGGGGCTCTTCGTTCATTTCTATTGGCAAAACTCTAATCCCAACAATGACACCCATAACTCCTACCCAGCCCTCACCTTAACCATGTCACCGAACATACATACAAATACAAAACCTTTGGCATTTTTTACTTTTTTTTTTTAATGGTTGTCACTGTTTTTTTTTGTTTTTTTTTTTTATAAAACCAAGTTTCCCCTTGTGGGGAAAAAAAATGGTCAACAATGTCAAAATAACAGGTTTCTATCACATTGTGGGTCCCCATTATGTAATGTATACCTGGACCACACACACACACACAGCATTAGAGACATTCTTCACCATAATGTGCACATAGTTGGTCGGAAATTACACTTCAAACGCAACGCTGCTTTCCCCAATCCACCTGTAAACTGAATTCCAGTACGAAGCTGAAAATCTGCCTCAGGATTTACATATTTTTCAGTCTCCTGCAAGCCGTCTTCTTTCCCCATTGGTCGGTCCCCGCATACCAGAGGCAGAAAGGTGTGTGTTTCACAGCAGCCACCACCTTTACTGGCTCAGGCAGGGAGGAAGGGGGGGGGGGAAACCTTGAGAAACCTGCCGGGAGAATAACTCAGTTTCCAAGGCAACAGAGTATTGCCATCTGAAAACAAAGGGATCTTTCCCATGCCTGGCTGCGTCCCCTATTACGGTTTTGCTAACTGCCTCAACAGAGGCGACAGCTGATAGCCAAACTCCAAAGTCATATATAAAAAAGACAGTATCTGTTCTCCTGCATTTACATCAGTGCTGATGTGATTTATAGCCACTGCTATCTGTTTCTACCCTAAAGCTATTTTCACTGCCTTTTTGTGATTTATTTCATGCTCTTAGCATCAAGCAAATATGTATATGTATGGATGATGTATATTATATATCATGTAGAAGGACAATACTGTAGCTCAGTGGGCAGCACCTTTGTCTCACACCAGCGGGTTGTGGGTTCAAATCCTCCTGCCATGTGTGTGGAGTCTTTGAAAACTCAGGCGGCCTCCCAAAGACGTTGAGCTAGGCTAATTGGTGCCTGTATATCACACATTACTTTATAATTTTTATAGGTTTTCTTTCAAGAGATACATACAAGAGTTGGCGAAAATGCCATCATTAGTGTAGCTGATACACCAGGTGATGATCTACTCGAAATCAGCTGATACAAGCTCTTATCAGCACCATTGGTTCCTGATTTTCACATCATAATATTTGTTCTATTACTGTAATACTGTATTAGATATTACAAATTGTGCATTTACGCCCATATAAAAGCATTATTTGAGTGATCGCAAATATGATGGCCACTGGCCTAATATTTTAAATGCTTCAATTCCCTATATCTTGCTTTTTGTATCTTATCTCTAAGAATAAATGAATTTATCACATTGTAAAACAAATGAATGATTAATCAGTTATTCCCCATCACTTACCTCCTCCGTTGCGGTAGCAGAGGTAGGGGAACCTCCAGACATTGGCCAAACCCACGCAGTAGCCGATGCAGGAAAGAAGAAACTCGTATTTGCCCCCCCACTGATCACGTTGTGGAGGGGATTCTCCTGGAGGGGGTGGGGATGGAGCCCGAGAAGAGGGGGCGGAGCTGAACTGGGGCTGGGATGTGGGGTCAGCGACGTCACGCATGAGCGTCTGCCCGTTCAGCTGCACGGGACTCTAGGCACAGAAAGTAGCACGTGTGAATCCAAGGGGGGTGTTGCGGGAGGTGTTGTTTGGGTGTCGACATTTTCATTTCTCCACTGGGTCACACCCACCGCTTGGGATAAAGTGAAATGTCAGACACGCAAAGGGGAAAAAAATGAGGTGTGTTTTTGTGGATCAGATTAGGGGATGGTACAATGTAACACCCACAAAATAGGATCAAAATAAGGATGTGCAGCCTTCAAGCATAACACAGCTAGGTATGATACAACAAGATCTTAATTAAAAAAAGATACCATTGATACTGTTTATGAAAAAGAGCTTATCGTGTTCCAGAACTGTGGGAAATATTTAGAAAATTGGGACCTTCAATTTTTCTCTGTATACAGAAATGAAATATGATAACACATATACTGGCTGTAATATCAATGCGTGCACGTTTGACGTTTGTTATAATAGGGGGGTAGTTCCAAATTTGCTACAATGTTTCCCGCCCGTCCCGAAAAAAAAACACATACCCCGAGGGGTGCAGGAAACAGGCTGGGATGCCTCACCCCTTATAATAGGGCAGGAACTTTATGAGATCTGCTGGGGGGGCGATACTGCGCCGAAAAAGTTCTGCCGATAGCCCTTTCTGTACAATAATACTGCCCTAGTGCCCCCTCCCTTATTACAACACAGACCCTCCTGGTTTCACGTACAGATACCAAACCAAACTCTAGCTGTTGTTCGACAGTTCTACCATTTTTTGTCACTATTCACTGCCCGCAAAGCATATAGATGACACAATAACACATCCGTGAAGAAATGAGGAACAGGTGAGAGGAACAAAAATACAGAATGATGAGACGGGTGTTATTAAGTCAGGTGGTATGTACTGCAGTAAAAGTTAAATGTTTAAACATGAAATGTAAAACCCATAGTATAACACGAGACTGAAAATAGTATACAGTTTCAAAGGCGCCGGTGCGTAATGGAGCGGAGTACATAACGCAAGTTTCACGCTTAAATACTATACAGATGTGCATATGCATTTTAGATAGTAACTTCTGTTGAACAGTCGAATACAGCAATAATACTTGTGATAATAAAAGTAATAATAACAGGCCTAATTAATTATAAATACTATACATAATCATTATAAAAAAGAATACCAGCCTATGCGCACAAATAGCTAAAACGAAGGGAAAGTTTACTTCACGCGCTCAACTCTAATGCACATTCTTCAAAGCACCGCTATTGATCTAAACCGGAATGAAGAAATACAGGTTTTGTTTTCTCCTGATAAACTAGACGTCGGACTCTTCTTGGAAAAAAGGCGATGCTGCGAAGACTGCGCCCTGTGCGTAATGGTTTCCATTTTGTCACAATGGCATACTTCAGCGCTGTCACTTCTGTATTTGAGCTTACCCCCGGCCATGGTCGCGCTGTTGTTGCCCCGGCCAAGCCTTCTCCAGGTGCCCCCTTCGGCTCCCCGTTAAGCATCTCCTCCGGGGACCGATCGGATCGCTTTTTCGGAGGATCGTCCCGCTGATCCGCTAGAAGTTTCATAAGAGACGCTGTTTCGGGCTAGAACCCACGTCCAGTACGTCTGTGACACAGTCCGCGCGCAAATGATATCAATGCCCTTTAAAAACACATCCGAAGTTGCGGTACAAATGGTTGGAGCTGGAAGCCGGTTTGTCTGCAGGAACAGGGAAGTTTAGGGATACACCTCCTTTTGAGTGACTGCATAAAGAGGGCGCGCCTCTGAGAAGGTAAGCCACACCCCTGCTGTTCATGCGCACGCTCCCATATTATTAAAAAGAGTCTCCTCTGTTTAACAGTTTAATTTGGAAAAACCAAAAGCTTCCGTTTTATTATTGCCTGAGGCGGGGATGGCTATTGGTCAAAGCTCCTTTTAGTTTATTTCCTGTGTTGATTTAAATTTGACAGGGTGGTAAAGTCTATACCATTCAAATTAAATTTCACAGGACAGTAATTATTTTTTTCCAGAATGGTCATTACTCCGTGAATCCGTACCCGGGCCACTGTCACGAAGCAGAGACCTCGCGTGAAAGTTTTGGTCTCGTGGGTTGCCTAGGGGCTCGCGCTCACGTTCCCCTTCGTGCTCCGAGGTGTCGCCACGGCTTTTGTAACCGTGTGACTGTAGAAACAGGAAACCTCGAGCTGCAGTGGCGGAAATGACAGGCTGTGCCGTCCTGGGCGCGCCCCTTTCAGGAGAGCCAAGCCAAGACGGGTAAGGTCTCTATTGTTATGCTAAAGACATCCAAACACGCTAGGGGATGAGAGAAAGGGGAAGACTGGTTTAGTTTACTCATGGGCAGTATGTAGATGTTTTGGGAAACAACTCTGCTACCCTTTTTGAGCCAAACACCACCCCTCGACCTCTAGTGTGCTAAAATGGATGGATGCTGCATTCTACCAGGCATTAGAAAATACCATTGGCTTTGTAGATGCAAACATAAGCATGAGTTGATGAGCATCTACATTACATGTACATTACAAGAACTGAAAACAGCGTCCCAATACATTTTGGGTGCACTGATGGCCAACTGGATGAGCTAAAACTGATGATCTAATAGCTTACAGCCATCAGCATTGATTTCTATCTTAATTTAATCCAGCTAATTTAGATACCCTGCTATGTGGGTCACCCCCTTGGGCTGAATCCAGTTGCTTGTATGTTTGTATGTACATGAATGAAAGTGACTAATGAATAAATACATAAGCATTTTTAAATGGTGTCATGTTAACACGGTAACAGGATGAGCAACAATGAATAATGCTTAATCGCTTTTCTTACCTATAGGTCCTACAAAGTGGGTAGTCAAAGCAGTACTGTAAAACATGGAGACTGTCTATTATTCAACGTGAGAGAGACGATTTTCATTTGGCAGTGTTCCACGCGGTGGGCGGAACCAAGGTGGAGTGGCATTCCTTGTACTCCAAACGAAGTTTGAAATTCCCAAGAAAGAGGGCAGGAAGTCTGGATAAGCTCGTCCTCATCTGTACATCCCGAACAAGCTTGTGCAGTTTATCACTATTCCGTAATTCAATCCATATATTATAAGCAGTTTTACTAGAAAGACATGACAGTGTTATGGAGGCAATAGGAATAGGGAATTTTATTATATGATACAATAATATAGAGACGGACTTGCTTAGTTAGAACATTGCAGTGCAATTGTAGGTATATGTTCCATAATAATGTTACAAACAGTGTTATTAAAGGTTATTAAACTAAAACCACGATAAACAGCACTTATGACATAATTTTTGCATACAGGCGCGATGACCTCGTTCTGTTTTATCCCTGGCCATGTGAGTAATCTGATGTGACTTAATGAAATCCTGCCTTTCATGTGTCATTTAAACTAGCACGACCAGTTTATAATTACCGGTAACCGACATTGCCTACTTTGTTGGTAAATAGTGGGATTAAGAACGTACCCTATACTGAAGAACTTCATTGCATCCAGGTATCACTATGTTGAAATAATCACCTGTTGCAATAATGTATTTATTTAGAAGGAAGGGAGCGGAGGGTACTGAATAAACTTGTATCAGTGAGCAGACAACATTTGCGCTCATAAATCTGGCTTTCTGAACAGTATCCATGCATTATGTTTATCTATTATGGATTACATTTATTCGGCACAGTATTTCTTAATATAGGTGATTGCAGAAGTGTTGTTTTTAGTAGTTTTTATATGACGAAAAGCAAATTTCAAAAGGGATGCTTTAATTAAAGAAGGAAATTAGCAATGTGTAATACAGACTGATAAAGCGTAATAGATTTAATTGGTACCACGTATATATTTTTTCAATCTAGGGTAACATTCAAAGAATAAAATATATATGAGCTTGATAGGGGAATACTGTTCAGCTGTTTATTGGACTACATGCTCATATTAGTCCAGAAAAATAACAAATGCCCTTGAATAATTTCTATGTCTTTACACACTGAGACAACTGGCACAAAAAACATGACAAAGAAAATCTTAAATATATATATATTCACACCACGCACGTGGCAAATTCTAATAAAATCTTGACTCTTGTTTGGTTATTAGTGATAAACTTTAATATTCGTACATATTTTATTCCGTTTGCAGATACATTTCATAAGTTGAAAATAAACAAAACATTCAAACTCTCCCGCCAGATCCTCGGTTTAATAAAATGACAGCTGAGACGCACCCGGAAACGATTCATGTAGGCGCGTTGGGATTGGTCGACGCGCCTGCGTTCCGTGTCCACGGATTGGCTACTTACTTGGCAGAAGTCGATTTTGTGGCGGGTAGCAGCGTTCTCCGCGCTTTATTCCTTACGTTTTGGGGCACTTAGTGTGAGAAGCAGCGTTAGATAGGTGTATTATAAGAAGAAGTACTTATTGTTATATTTAATTATTAATTCTTTAGCACTTTTTTGAGGACAAAACAAAGAACAAGCAGCCATGCACGTCATCAAGCGAGGTAAGGCATTTTTACAATGAACTAGCCTGCTGAGTAGTTTTAAAAACATTAAACTCATTGTCAATGGTCTTCCTTGACGAGTTTTCGGATAGTTTGCATTGCCGTTTTATAGTAACGTGTTTCATAATGACCTTTGTAAATAATTATATGTTGCCTTACTGTCACGGGCGGAAACGCTGAATGCTAGCTGTTTTTTTTCCCCTAACATTCTTGTTATTAAGGGTCCAAAGCACATAGCTGCTGGGTCGTTCTTATTTTTAGTAATATTTCTTGTGTAGTTTTTTTTTTTTTACTAAAGAAGCAGCGTTATTATTAAAGATGAAGACATTTCTGCCTTGATTGATTCAAGTGCATATTCAGGACAATCCAATCATGCTGTTCGAAGTTCTCACTTTAAAGAAACTTGCTTCAGTATAGTTTGTCCATAATTCATAAATAAAACCGCGTAGCTCCTGGGGAGTCGGGCAGGGTTATTTTTTTGTGTGTCGGTCGGCTGCATGATTGGATTGTTGCTCTATTGTCTCCCGCCTTGGCGCCAAATATTGAGTAACCTTTACTGACGTTCGGAGCCAAATCGGAAGTTTCTTTGAGCATTCATTATGTGGTGAAAATACAAATTCTCCTTTATTGTAATATGTATCGATAGGTTTTCGTTTATTATTATTGTCTGACGGTTTTCTTGGAGTAACCGGAACAGGACACGTTTTTGTTAAGGTACATTTCGGTACCAGATTTGTAGGTTATGTTGGCTCCGCTCTAAAGGTCGGAAATTCACCATTTTTGGATTTATTAAGGGTAACCCTGTGGTTGGCTACGGTTGGCACGCCTGCTTCACACCTTGTGAGTTCGAGTAGCTTTTTAAACTACCCCCAGTTAGGAGAACTGGTGACTAAATTGCTGAGAGTGTGTGTATCTGCCGGTGAATGGCCCGGCATCTCATCCAGTGTGTACCCCAGCCCTGTGCCTTATTATGCCTCAGATAGAGCTCAGGTTCCCCCACAGTCTTGACCCGATTAAACAGCTAGAAGGTGTATGGGTGGATTTAGGATGGATGGATGTATAATTCCGTAGGTGTTCTGAGTAGCCAGTGTATATGGAATTCTGTTTAGTGAGATAGTTGGACACATTTAACATTGTCTCATATATTCATTGATGCATACAAAACTGATTGACCCCTTATTTTCTTAGATGGTCACCAGGAGCGTGTCATGTTTGACAAGATTACCTCCCGGATTCAGAAGCTCTGTTATGGCCTAAACTTGGAGTTTGTGGATCCTGTAAGTTAACCAGGTCCATTGTTTGCTATCGTGTAGCTATTATGATTTTGGTTTTCTGCGCTTAACCTTATTTAGTTACTGCTGTGTCTGATTCCCTTTCCTCTCGTCTCCTAGACTCAGATCACTATGAAGGTCATCCAGGGCCTGTACAGCGGTGTGACTACAGTGGAACTGGATATACTGGCTGCTGAGATTGCCGCCACCCTCACAACTAAGCATCCTGACTATGCCATCTTGGCTGCCCGCATTGCTGTGTCCAACCTGCACAAGGAGACTAAGAAGGTCTTCAGTGGTAAGTGTGGAGTTTGGACCTTTAGGCTTTTGTGGAAGATTTCATACGAGGTGGTTTCACTCGTGGTCCTTCTGGGGTTTTTTTTGTTGTTAAGTCTGCTTTGTGCTCCTTTGGACTTGTGGGCACATGGCGTCCTGAATACACTTTGCTTGACTTCTTACCGTTTTATACTTTTTGTCTTTGCTTGTGTTTTATTTTCAGTTTGGTATTTCTAACCTCTATTTTAATTGTGCACCATGTGTTCTGGCACAATAATTCCCTTCAGCGTGAATCAAGTTTATAGCTTATCTTTATATGATACTGCAGTGTCATGCATTCTTCTCACTCGCAGAGGTGATGGAGGATCTGTATAACTACGAGAACCCCCTGAATAAGCGGCATTCTCCCATGGTTTCCAAGGAGACCCTGGACATTGTCCTGGCCAACAAGGACGTAAGTAAGGTCCTTATGTTCTTTTCCTTATCTCATTTAACATTTTATGACCACTCGTTTCCTCTTTTTTTTTTTTTTTTACATTAGCGTTTGAACTCTGCTATCATCTACGACCGGGACTTCTCCTACAACTTCTTTGGATTTAAGGTGATTTTCGTTTCCCTGTGAAGGGGCAACTTTGACCTCGGATTAATGAAGCCTTTATTTGCATTAACCTGACTGGTTTTGAGCTGTAATCAATACTGTAATGACATGGTGGGGTCATTCTCTTTTTTTCAGACTTTAGAACGTTCCTACCTCTTGAAGATTGATGGGAAAGGTAGGTGTGGTGTAGAACCTACACATGTTTAGGGTACAGCACTGATATAGCTTCTCTCAGTAGCAGCCAGGACTCTCCACTATCCACTAGAGCGGCACCATATCACATCGTGATGTAATTGTGATTTTATAGTGCGTATGTGCAATAATCACCTGCGCGTTAGATAATGGGTGAAACGTTTGTCCATATGCTGGCTTTTTGATACTATACGGACATTTACTTACATCCCCAATTTGCCAAGCGGATTAGTAATGTGCGTAAAATATTAGAGATGTGTGTTGTGGCACCCAAAAGTGTGTCATCTGTATGATGTTTAAAGTCAGACACGTTTATTAAACACAAGTATATGCCGAATTTATACAGATTACTAACCTTTGGGGGTCATAATATACCTCATTAATATTTTTGATGCACTACTGATCTGCTTTTCGAGTGATTATTGTGCATGTGCCGTATAATCGCCATGTGATATCCAGCCCCACCATCCACCATTTTGGTTGTAGTCCAAGCAGTGATTCCTGTCTTGCAAACAAACCCAAAGACTTAGCAATGCAGTTAGGTTAGATACTTTAGCAGTTCTGCATGCGATGGGAGCCAAAGCTTACACCACAGGACCTTATTAGCAGTTTGATGGCCAAGGTGAAGGTTGTACTCCGTGGTCCGTGGTTTGCTATGGGTCTACCCTATTGTTTTTGGTCACTGATGCTTGCTTGCTGATGTCGTGTTCAGTGGCTGAACGGCCCCAGCACATGTTGATGCGCGTGTCAGTGGGGATCCACAAGAATGACATTGACGCGGCCATTGAGACGTACAACCTGCTGTCCGAGAAGTGGTTCACCCATGCCTCCCCCACGCTTTTTAATGCTGGGACCAGCAGACCCCAGCTGTCCAGGTAGGTACTCATGATCTTCTAACAGGAAACGAAAAACGCAAAAGAGCTAGACATCTGAAGTAGCCGGTTCTTAGCCGTGCCTACCAATCTCAAGGAGATGGAAGTCAGCGCGTTGTGCCTGCAAAGATTAATTTGCCTCCCACATTTTTTGTATATGAGAGGAATCTCTTGTAAACGCAAGGAGGAGCAGACTAAATTTACCCTCAGAACCAGTTCTCCCTGGGTGAGACGGGTGTGGTGGGACGTGAAGGTGTGGTTGAGAACCTCCGGGTCAGGTTTTTGTAATAGAATGTTATTTCATCTCAGCTGTTTCCTGTTGGCAATGAGGGATGACAGCATCGAAGGTATCTACGACACGCTGAAGCAGTGCGCGCTAATCTCCAAGTCTGCCGGAGGAATCGGCGTGGCTGTGAGCTGCATCAGAGCGACTGGCAGCTACATTGCAGGAGTAAGTGGGACTCTACCCCCACCCAACTATACATGAACCCCCAATTTTACATTAAATTGCAAAGTGATGAACTCGGCGTGCGAACCTTGTGATGTTTTATGAAGTGTGTATGACGTGCTGTGGTCTTTTTCTGTAGACGAATGGCAATTCCAACGGCTTGGTTCCTATGCTTAGGGTCTACAACAACACGGCTCGCTACGTGGATCAAGGTGGGAACAAGGTGGGTGTACATAAGAACATAAGAAATTTACAAATGAGAGGTCATTCGGCTCATGTAATGTGATGTAAACGGTGTACCGTTTAAGGGGACTGGGGCTGTCATTCGGTGCAGTGGTGCTTGACCTTAATACCACATGGTGTGAGCTGGATTCTCATTGGCGTCCTTTGTGAAGATGACCTGTATTTATCAGCGCTGTCTGGCTGTGAAGGACCAGAGCTGCATGTTGACTGCATGTGTGGACGCTCTGTTACAGAGGCCCGGTGCCTTTGCCATGTACTTGGAGCCCTGGCACTTTGACATCTTTGACTTCCTGGAGCTCAAAAAGAACACGGGGAAGGAGGAGCAGAGAGCCCGCGACCTCTTCTATGCCCTGTGGATCCCTGACCTCTTCATGAAGAGGGTGGAGAAGAATGAGGTGGGCGGGATATTTTCTGAACTGACGTTTATTCGTCCATTTATGGTTGTCATGGAGAGGTGCTGTAAGTCTTCCATAATGTAGATCCAAAGGATGTATTGTCATTGTTACACAAAAAGACTGTTTGCGACTTCCAAAGGCTATGCCAGTGGTTCCCAAACTTTCTCTGCAGGGCCCCCCTTTTCTAGATAGGAACATTGAGTCCCCCCCCCCCCATTCAAACTACATAGGTTCAGATTCAAACTTTATTTGAAATACAACTCCCTATTCTAACTGAGTGAAACAAATGCAATTACAAAATACAAATGGTGCAGTTTCACCACTGTGGGAGAAAAAAGAGCAATCAATTAGAAATAAAAGTCTAGCATACGTTTGAAATTATGCAAATGAAGATTTAACATTCCTGTTAATATTCATTGGCGTACACAAATTAGTTTGTTTTACGATTACTGCATTTTGTTTTTGATGAGAACCGTAGGTTTCAGCCTATACTATAGCACAAAACAACATTAAATCATACCCATTAACTGATAGTCTCCTTGCACTTCATGTAGAAAATTTTAAACCTCGTTTTTCATGATATGGTTAGATTTTTTTTGTCTGGCGCTGCAAAACGTCATCACGCGTCACCATGTCACATTGTACAAAAACCTTGTAAGAGCAAGACGACTTAAGACAGATCGTACAGCACCTCTCAGCCGGCCGAACAAACTGGAACTGCCTCTGTGACGACACAACTTTGCCCTTATTGGCTGAAGAACGCGACGTTTGTATCCCAGGCAGTTCCGATGCGTTATCTGCTTTTTCTCCCAAATATCACGTAAAGCAGGGAGAAGTGGTTTTCAGTTAATTTACCTGGTAAAATGCTCTAATAGTACACGTAAGTTAGT
>JAODLC010000123.1:30715624-30735988 GCA_026781145.1 Hippopotamyrus pictus | reverse complement strand
AATGAGCCACAAATGAGAAGTAGTGCTTAAACAGGATAAAGCTACAACTTCCCCTTCTGTTGATAAAGGGCGCAGCCATCTTCGATTCTGAACTCGGGATCCTCTGCATTATCCGATCTCCGAGAAACGGGAGCGCGCATGTCGTCACTTCCGGCTTCGAAACTCGGAATCCGAGTTCCCAGGGCAAATGGAACGCACCATATATCTTGCAGTCCATTGGTTTGGCTTTGCAGTAGACGGCAGAGCTGAATATCCTCCAAAAATAACCAGAGAAGCACTTAAAAAATGAAAACATTTAATGGTCACTTAACAAGGCTTCAGAACCTGTACACAGCATGCATTGGACTGGAACCAAATGTAAAAAAACAAAACAAAAAAAGAAAACCAAAAAAAACGCAAGTTACAGCGTTAAGGTATTTCCATAAATATGGAGTTAGGAATTTAAAACATTCTTAAAAATGAGTCCTGTGTGCAGCATGGATTTCCCCGGGCCGGGTCCTTCAGTAAGGGCGGTCCCTGCGCTCCTGTCGATGCTCCCCCCTGGGCGGGTCGAGGAGAGAAGAGAGAGAGACAGAGGGCTGTCAGAAGACCCACACACACACACGTCAGGACTTGAAATAATCTCGGGTTAATGTTACGAGGGACCCAGTGCATGGAAACGGGCCAGACAAATCTGGCATGGGACCCCCCAGGACTGCCACCCACTCACTTCATGTCCACCATCTTCCCAGGAGGACCCATGCCCCTCCGGCCGTCCAGGAGGGGGCCGCCACGTCCTCTCACACCGCCAAAGCCTCCTCTGTCCATGCCACGTCCACCCCTAAATCCGCCTGGGATGCCACGGTCGCCACCTCGTCCGCCCCGGAAAACTCCCGGCCCCCCAAGGCCCCCAGGAGCGCCTCGGTCCAGGCCGCGGCCTCCGCGCATCCCGGGCCCCCCACGGCCTCGGTCGCCACCTGGGAAGAACAGAGACTCCGAGCTCAGGCAGCGTCAAACCGGACATTCGACCCTCTAAGCAGGTCAATGGGTCCCACCTAAAGTCAGCTGCTTACTGCTGCACATCTTTACTAAGAGTGCAGGGTCAGCCTGTGATGTGTGCATGGGACAGCCACATCGAGCGGGCAGCATGGAGGGGGCAGGCTTTGCATACACTGAGGGAGGACCACACTGCACACACTCAGACCTTAGTGAAGCTTGAGCATTATGGAACGTGAGGTTATTTTTTTTTCTTTTTCTGAGAGCAGTGATACTTTATTCATGGGCGTGCGGAAAGGGCCCTTATCTCTGAGCTGAGCTTCCCACACGACGCGTGACGGTTACCTGGAGGGGGGAAGGCTGGGGGACCGAAGGCCTCTGGTTTGGGGGCTTTGCACTGGTTACACTCCATCCTCCACGCAAAGTTCTGGTTCCCACAGCCACTGTGAAGGTACCGGTTTGCTGTGAGAAAGAGCTCCACCCTGCTGGCCCGGATCCCCGAGCGCTGGTACTCACACGTTGGGGCACTGCCAATCGCCTGCTCTCTGCTGCATGTTTCCCCCCGAGGGTCCACCCCTACCCATCCCACGGGGGCCCCCACGGGGCATGAAGCCCCCACGCTCTCCCCCCCGACCCATCATGCCTGCGGAGAGACGGGACAGCAGAGTCAATCACCCACCCGGCTGCCAGCCACGGCTTTGACACGCGGAAGGCAGGTGGGAAGGCGCCTTACCGCCGCGGCCCATCATGCCACGCCCGTCGCGCATCGGCATGCCCCCGCGCATCATGCCCATGATGGGCTTTCGCCGTGCCATGGACACCTTCAGCTTCTTCCCTTGGAAGTCCTTGCCTGAGAGGGACAGCATGCCATCACACACAGACATCTCGGCGCCCCGCGTCGGACTCTCCCACACGACGGGTGCCCTGGGCCCCACCCCTGCCACTGACCGTCGAACCACTCCACGGCGGCCTTAGCCGCGGGGGGCTCCTCGTAAGACAGGGTGGCGTCACCCTTGTTCTTCCCCGTGTCCTTGTCTGTGTAGAGGGTGACGGCAGGAAGTCCGGTGCGCTTGTTTATCTGGACGGGAAACACGGTCAGCGCCCGCACGACAGCGATGGGCGAGGAGCCAGCAGGGGGCGCCGCACACCAACCCGAATGATCCCGCTGTGCTTGAAGAAGTCGGCCACCTCCTCCACGGTGGTATTCTCCGTCAGCCCAGTGATGTAGATGGTGCTGTTCTCAGAGTCGTCCCTCTCCTCTGGGCGCACTGCGGGACATGGGGGGCATCAGCCTGGCCAGCACACAGCCAGAGGGGCAGGGGGGAGAGGGGCAGGCTTCTTGGTTACTTACTCATGTCAGCATCAGGACCTGGCCATATGGGAAGGAAAGGAGACAGGTGAGACGCAGCCCCGGGGAATGAGCAGCACGGTTAACACTAGCCAGTACGACACTGCTCTTACCAGCAGGCTTGATGTAGCCGCCTCTGTCTCCAGGGCTGCGGGGGGAGGAAGCAGAGAGGTGGTTGTCTTACAGCCACTTTACCAGCAGGCTTCCCTGTGCTTGTTAACTGCCCCCCTCCCAAACACAGAACTCAAGGTATCACAGGGCGTTAAAGGACCGCAGGCAAAATCCATCAGCTCTCAGGTCAAACAGCGGTTGGGATGGGGGTTGGTTACAGGACCCCCCCCCCCCAGGATAAATTCCTCGTATGCTCAGCTCACTGCAGGTCAGGGAGCATGCACTGGTAGAGCACGTTGCTGCACCCACCACATGAAGAAACACCTCAGGGTCTCAGCTGGTGACTGCCCAGTATGACATGTGATCCAGTCCCAATGGGACACCCTTGTCTTATACAAAATGGCATAATACTTACATATCCTACACACATAACCCGCATATACTTTAAATAAATCTCTAGATTACTTATAATACCTAATTCATAGTAAAGAGTCTCACATGGAGACCTAATCAAATCACATCCGATTGCATTTATGTCGATAGTAAACAATACAAACTGATGGCGATCCCTGAAAGCAAATGTGGGTGTGATTATATATTTACATTAATTTGCTGCAGAGTACCGTATGCATGTCTACCATCCAACTCAAGAAAGTTGGATGCACAGAATCAGTGCAAGATCACCGCCGTATTTACATCTTACACTCCAGGGGGAGCAGAATGAAGCTGCGTTTCAGCCGGATGCTGAGGGGTCAGGGCATGAGAGCAGCATGCGGGGGAGGGACGATCAGACAGAACACACACTTACCCCACGCCTCCTCGGCCCATGCCCCCGCGCATCATGGCACCCCTGTCGAAGCTGCCCCGCCCCCGGCCCCGGCCATCCCCCCCGCGGGCCTCCCCGGGACCCCCGTAGCCCCCGAGCTCAGGGCCAGGGTAGCCTCCGGACATTCCGTTGGGGTGCTCTTGCCGATAGTTACCTGGGGAGGGAGCCGGACATTACCGTGGACAGGGTGAGCGGAGACGGGCGTGGCAAGCAGCCGCACAGAATGAGTCACCGAGTGGAAAAGGCTGTGACTCACCATACTGACTAGGGGCTTTGTAATCAGTCTGCGGGCCATAGGCACCGCCGGATGCCCCCTGCTGGCCGTAGGAGCTGGCCTGCGGGGGGTAGCTGGACGGCGGAGGCTGCTGCTGCGGGGGCAGGTTGTGGTACGCTCCCTGCTGGGCATAGCCTCCTCCCTGGCCCTGTGAATAGGGGCTCTGCTCATAGCTGGATTGCTGGGACCCAGTACTGTAACTGCACACAGAGCAGAAACAGGAGGAGTCAGCCATGAAGGAGAGGAGCAGTTTAGAGTGTGTTAGGGTGACTCATCCCCTTAACTTAGGTTAAGAGCCCTGAACACTCCCTCATGGGGGACCCCCTGTAGTACTGCTAGGCCAGCGAGAGAGAGGGCAGTTCCTGTGAACAGAGCACCCTCCCTCAGTAAGACAGAAAGAACAGTATGTCCTTCACCTAAAGGTCAGAGCAACTAGGACCATCAGTGGACCACCCCACACCCCCACAGGGGGCGATACGTACCTGGAAGGAGGGTAGGATGTCTGGCTGCTCCCAGACTGTGAAGGATAAGAGCCAGACACCTGGGAATAGCTGTAGCTGTTCTGGCTATAGCCCTGGCCATAGGGGGCGCAGTTGGACGGCACAGGGGGCATGTCAGGACCCTTGTTCACCTCCTGAACCCTGGAAGAGATTCCAGCAGTCAGGCCAGCAGATCCATGGTATCATCTGCAGTAGGAGCTCCAGGCCAGGGAGCAGTCAGCAACACTGCTTCAGATCGTTCACGTGTTAGTTTATAGTTCCTTGATAATTTCATGGATCACACAAATTAGGTATGAACAATTACCTGGGGGGCGCTGTTGAGCCAGGCTGCTGGCCATAGCCAGCATAGGAGGACTGTGCTCCGTATCCCTGACCCCCATAGCCAGCCTGGGAGGATGCGGCAGCGGCCCCCCCCGAATTCCCCTCATAGCCGTTGGACCCATAGCCTTGGCTGGGCTGGCTGTAGCCCTGTGAGGCAGCAGAGCTGGATCCATAGCCACCTGGAAGAGCACAAACCAGGCACTCGCATAAAATCTGTACGTCTTACTAGCTTATGCGCTTCGGCAAATCAAACACAACACTCACCTGCTGCTGGAGGCTGCTGTCCATAAGAGGACCCATAGCCCTGCTGGGCATAGCTGCCCGATGAGCTGCCTGTCTGCGAGTATGCTGCTTCAGCTGGCTGACTGTAGGACCCATAGCCCTGCTGCTGACCATATGACTGCTGCGACAGAGAAATAAGCCAATGAGGCCCCCGGGAATCAACCGGCAGCCCAGCACTAATCTTACTTTGGATTACTGTCTGTCTAGATGCACGGTCACTTTATCCAAAGGATTATTTTGATCTCCATATCACCAGTTATATAAGCTATGAATCCATGCTGCTATTGTACTGTATACTCAAATCTAATCTATTACCCACAACTGTTAAGTACTGCACGTTCAACATTTATGATGCTCTCCGTATACTCAGGCATTGTTAGATGAAGACGATGGTCTGGACACCTCAGACACACAGATCTTTCACATAAAACTGCATTTAATGTGTGTCTATTTTATTTTATGGTAGTTCATTGTACTGGCATATCACCTACTACCTGTATATTGCACTGTCCTGATTGTTATGCAAAATTTGTGTATACATCATGGACCCTGAGCTTCACCCCTTTGTCTCTCTGTATACCGGTATATGCTGAGACGACAAAGTTCACTTTGACTTGAGGTGCCAGGTTCTGCTGGTAAACTAAGTAGTAGTATTGGAATTTGTCACTTGTGTTTAATCAAAGCAGGCTGCACAAACACATTGTCAAAGGCGACAGGGGACCTCCGCTCACGGGAGCCCAGGCGGCCAGGAGAGCCTGTACTCACCTGCGCACCCTGTCCATACCCCTGGGGGGGCTGAGAGGCGTATGAGCTGTACCTATGAGAACACAGATGGGACAGTCATGCACACGCAAGAGCCCCCCTTCATAGGTATCCTTCTACAGGGATCTAAACGGCCTGTGAGCACTCACCCCCCTTGAGATCCAGCCTGGCCATAAGGGTTGTAATCTGTGGGGGGGAAACAACGAGGGAGAGATTTTGCAGAATGTGCAAGACTTCGCCTGGCAGGACACAGGTGCAGAGAGCACAGGAGGAATGCAGTGCAAAGCAGGGAATTCCATCCCCAGTTGTGACTGAGTCACACCTCTGGCTACTGGGGGACTGATGCTGTGAAACCTCCTCTTGCTAAAAGCCGGACCTCAGTCTCAAGTTCCTGTGCCTGAGGAGCCGTCATACTAGAGCAGTTCTCACACATGAACTCCGCACATTGTCCTTTCACACGTGACACACCACCAGAGACTGTCCGTGTCAGACACAGCAGATTGAAAATGTCTGCTATTCACCAACGCCTTCTTTCGGATCACGATGCGGTGATATAGCCAATTTGTAATTTGGGCATACACAACAGTCTTCCCATTCCTTAAATCTGTCAGATGATTTAATATTTGCCCCAATCACATCATAGAAATGACATCAACATGTCCACTCGCCCGTGGTGAATTCTCCAGACATTATCCAGCTCCATTCACAAGGGTCAATCAGAAACACTCTGAACTTTGTACTAGGGAGCTAGCAGGGTATGATCTGTTTAATGTCCAATACAACCAATTCTGACATTTTTGTTTGCACTGGGAAATGTCAGTGGCAGCATGTCTGAAAGTTTTCTGAATGTAGCTTTAAAAGTTGTCAACACATGCTGCCCTTCAGCCACCATCAGGTACTCCTGGACCTGTATCTGCCAGAGGTTAAAATTACACAGCGTAACCTGTCCGCAGCAGGTGACAGCTCAAGTCTGAAATTGGGGCATAACGATTGTTATATGCAGCATTCACATTTCATTTAGCAGATACTTTAATCCAAAATAACACACTTTGTTTTTGAGAAAGTACTGTCAGAGTCTCTAGAACAACTGAAATTATGGACCTTTCTCAAGGACCAAATGGTGAAATGACCCTGTTGACCTGGGGATTTGAACCAGTGATCTTTCAATTACAGGCACAGCAACCTAACCAAGAGAACCCTGACCCACAGAGTTACACACCATCAGCAAAATGCAACTCCTTCAAGTTAAGGATATGAACCTGCAACCTAAGTATGTTGGTGTCTTTCCTCTACAGCCCTCCACTTTACCAACTGACCTACAGGATCATGCAGAAGCAGATTAAAAATGAAATAAATCACCAAGGACAGGATGCCTGAATTTTAAGTTTTGGCTGACATGCAGTCAGTCTGGCAAAAGTCATCCGAATACAACCAGCCAAACCCTTCTGGAGATACCATTCAATATTCACACCAATCATGTGGTAGTACAGCACTTGCAGGACATTCATATGCAGGATATCCGAGCAAAGGCACAGACCTTCCAGAGACTCCCACAGACATAGAGGAAGTTTATTGCATTCCTCTGGCCAAGTACTGCACACACAAGTTTAGTGTGGACCGTTACTGCCCCTTCAGGCAGACCTTGGGACGGCTGATTCAATCAACACAGCAACAGGTTTACCGGCTGGAAGGCGGGATAACGCGTATCTGTACCGGATGCCTTCAGATCAATAAGAATGCGTGTTTAGGGAGCTTCCACAGGCGGTTAGAGACCGTGGTCTGAGGGGGTGACACAACCTCGTGGAACAAAGAGCGTGAAAGCCGCGGAGAGCGACCCGAAGTAGACACGCCGCTTTAAAGACCTAACGGTTCCACACAAAACGCCTCTCATACCGCACCGCTACGGGTCGGTCAGGGGAACAGGCACGATTCAGCCAGGTTCCCGCCAATAACGACCGACTTCGAGTTATATATATACACATACAAATGTAAAATTACAAATAAGTTACTAATCATTAAAACAATAAGGGGTAACCAGAAAGCACACGCTCCCATCCCCCAGTCGGCGTTACCCGGCTAGTTGGATACATAAACGGCGCCAGTTCTATAAAAAAAAAATTGCACAAGTACATCCAATACACTTACACTCTAAAAATGTCCAGATAATAAAATACAAAAATAAAAGGTCAAAACAACAGCAAAAGGGTCTACTCTACATTTTTAAATACATTCAGAAAACGCTCTGCCGTCTCGACCACTCTTACCAGCTGCCGACGCCATTTCAGGGCTCGTGAGTGTAGCCGTGGAAACTCAACGCGCACGCGCGAACTTTGGCCTCCGGACTGTACCACTTTGCTCCCAAGGCGGGCGTAAATCGGCTCATCCACTTCATACGGGCCATCATACCCTTACCGATGGTTGGCCGTGTTTGTAATAGCCCTAGAGAGCTAACACGAATTGACCTAATTTTATTGCATATATTTTGCATGATAAACACGTTTACGCATAGCACGTTTATTACTTAAGTATGAATTATTATTTAATGGTGTGATTGAATGCGATTCGTTGTGTACTTCAGATACACGGTATTTCCCGACGCATCCCCAAAGAACTCCTTTATGTCTATAGCGGTTAGTAGATATCCCGTTTTTATTTTACAGTACCGAGTGGGTTATGTTTAGTCTCTTAGGTGTTCGAAATGTCCTCGTCAACATGGATAGCCTACATTCCTGCAGTTTGTCCCTGACACTGACACACTGTATAGCACACAAATCCACCCCCAAGAAAAAAACACTTCCTGGGTGTCAGGTCGGGTGAATGTGGTGGCCAGTCAATGTTGCCACATCGCCCGATCAAGTGCTGGCCTTTACTTTGTAAAATGAAAGCTGTATACCCACTTCTAAAACTAACTGTTGATTTCCTTTTGTTTCTGAGTCAGCCTGTTTATATGTGACTGGTGTTATGTGCTGTAAAGGCTGGGTAATTGAATGTTTGTCAAAATAATCCCGTACAGCCCCAGTCAAAAGTTTGGACACGTCTACTCATAAAAGGATTTATGTTTACTATTCTCTACATTTTTAAATAATCATAAAGACGTCAAAACTATAAAATAGCATTAGTTTAAGTATGCTTAAAAAAGCATTAAACAAAAGTGTATTTGTTGTGGAGGGCGACTATGCAGATTGGAACTTAGAAGGTTGCTGGTTCAAATCCCTGGGTTGGTAGAGTGGTCACACCATTGGGCCCTTAACCTTCAGGGACTGACCCTACTCATTTTATTCACTGACTGCTTTTCCATCACTCACTGATCAAACTCCTCCAAAACCATTTTTACATCGTAATCTTCGCTCTCTTTGCCCAAACTGCCTCTTTTCCTTGGGCTCTTTTACTCTGCCATCTGTATGTAAGAAGGATTTCTTCTCTTTTGATGCTGTTAGAGCCTGTGATATACTCTGCTCTGTGCTTGCCTCATGTTTTGACACCTTCTGTTCACTCTACTCCAGACCAGTATAAACGGATTACTGTCCTTGTCCTAGTATACATGCACGGAAGGGGAATCGATTTATTGACTGAGGTATGAGCACACTCATGAGGTATGAGCAGCGCTCATGCAAAAGCAGCGGAGGTAAACTTTAAACCGATTTTCAAACATATACACTGCCCTGCCAGAAAAGGTCACCATTTGATTTTAAATCAGCAAATACTTATAAGTCAATGACTGGATCATTATCACAGCTCTGCAATGTCATACAGCAATTAAGTGAAGTCAGCTGAGTAGCTGAATCTACTGGATGTCCAGGGTACTGCTTCATCAGCTTGTGGAAACTGCACCATGACAGATGTGTGCCATAATAAAGCTAAAGGCAGTCCAACTAAAAATTCAAATGCTGACTTTTTTTCGGCCGGGCAGTGTATTATATAATCTTGAAAATGAATGGTTATTAAAATGGCAAAACATGTTAGGTTTTTCTCCTATGACAGAGTGAAAATGTGTTAGGGAGACTTAAACTCCCTGTGCTGTATTATTCATACCAAACTGAAGGTATGAAAAGGCCTGATCTAAATCTAGCTGATTAGCGATCATGGCATGTCTTCCAGTCCAGCTACAGTCATTTTTTTAATTAATTTTTTTTCACCATATTATTTATTTTTTGGTTGACACAAGTTAAACTAACATGTCCAATACAAATATTTATGGCAACTGAATCAATAAGTAGTTAAGTACTTTATGAAATTCAGTACAAAATGCCCCACCTCGTGTTGTGATGTCATTTGGTGCCGGTACCAGTTTTTACGCCAGTGACAGCCAGCACCAAAAGTACAGTAGCTGGTGTGGTGGAAAAGCACCCGTTGGTTAAGTGGTGAATTGGACGGCTTTACGATGCTGTACATTTCGTACGTGCTGTATGGCCTCTGCTATGCTCCAGGCTTCTTCTGTGTACCGACTTATTCTGTTACTTCCAGGTCAGAGCCCAGGGGGGAAACTGTTCAGCATGCTCATAGCGCCTAGGCCAGTTTGTTGGCTGCCCAACCTAGCCTGACATGACCTATGCTTGATGGTATTAAGGTATTACAGCATATTTCAGTATTTTGAAATTTTGATGACAAAAACAGCACACAGTCTATCACGCAATGTGCACAGTCCGCTGCACACCCATGATGACGAAATTTACATCACTCAACTTGTGCAGGGACTGTATGTAAAGTATGAATGGGCCTTTAGGGTCTTTCATACTCTCTGTAGGAGTGTCAGGCTATTGTGTATTCTCTGTGAGAGTGTTAGGGTATTTTAAACTCTCTGTAAAAGTTTGGCCCCTCCATCAATTTTTAAAGATATAAAATAATGAGACTGGCCTGTTTCATAGAGACTTTGGTCTTACCCAGATTATTGTAATCTTACGTAAGAGTGTGGACACACCACCCACCTGTTAAAATAAATACCAGTATTTCAAGCTTTTTGATTGAAGTTAATGCAGATTTATCCAGCTTGAATAAATCAGACTGTATCACGCAAAGGGGTTCAATAAATTTAATTTAAAAACACATTCAGAAACTGACACATTCTGGTTGCTAAAATTTTTTTAAGTTAAAGTTCAAACTACAAATGAAAGGTACACTTCATATTGAAAATTGAAGTATTATTATTATTATTATTATTATTATTATTATTATGAGAAATGCACATCTTTCTACTATGCTAATCTTGAAAACACAGGTGGGTGATGTTTCAGTCTCATCTATTTACACATTGTTTCATTCTATAAAGAGGTTTTGGTTAGTCCTTCGATGATGATATAGTCTGTAGTCATTGTGCTTCTGCAATGAAACAGTAAATTCAGCCATTTTATATGCAGCCTGGTTCTTCAGTGCAATCGAAGCGCAGATCAGACCCATTGTATGGACCAGGCTGTTTATGTTGCAAGGGTTCCTAATCCTGGACACAGTCATCTCTGAAGGCTTCGCTGTGGTCATTGGTACACATTCCATGATTCCAAGACAACAAGATCAAGTCTGCACTTGTGTTTACTTTATTGGATTGAAAGTTTTGTACTAATAGAGATTTGTACTATAAAGACAGTATTCAATCAGTTTATGAATCACATCAGTCAAAAAAAACTTCTTTTTGATTTTTGTACAGTAGACATCTTCATCTGCACCTAAATGTGCAAAACAAAATAAATCTGCATAAACCATCATGTCTACTACTATAGAATGTATAAACCAATGAAACCCAACACCAGCTGACTTATGAAGGGTTGTGACCCAGTACACTGCTGACACACTGAGCACTCCTTACCCTCCAGTTCCTCAGCAGATCAGTCAAAACGGCCAAGGTAACCATACCCTGAAGCCCAAAAACATAAAGAGCGTGTGCTATGATTCTGTGCCAAGATATTAGTTATTTAAAGTTATTTAATGCTTTAATTATGAGTTTCTGATAAAGGAAGGCTAGTATACTAAAGTATATTACCAGTACCGGAGGCTGTATTGCTTGAGCTAACTCAGTATAGTATAGTAAAAGTATACTGTGTATATTACCAGAGCTAACGCAGTACAGTATAATAATTGAATTCTGAGTGTAATACTTCATCTTACACAGAATAGTATAATAATAGTATACCGTGTATATTACCTGAGCTAATGCAGTACAGTATAGTAGTAGTAAACTGTGTATATTATCTAAACTAATGCAGGACTATATATTATTAGTATAATGTGTGTCGTTCCTGAGCTGACGCAGTACAGTATAGGAGTAGTATATTCTGTATATTATCTTAGCTAATGCAGTTTTGTATAGTAATAGTATAATGTGTGTTTTACCTGAGTACTAACGCAGTACAGTATAGGAGTAGTATACTGTGTGTACTACCTGAGCTAATGCAGTATTGTGTTGTAATAGTATGCTGTGTGTATTATCTGAAGTAACACAATATTGTATAGTAACAGTATAATGTGTATAGTACCTTCTTTGTAGCAGTACTGCCATTTACGATCCTGGTCATAGTTGTTTGTAGATGAGCACCATGGTGGGCCCACATCCCATGTTCTGATGCAGGAATCGTACAATTTACCCTGGTATAGAAAGGGGAAAACACAGCTGGCCACTGCCCAGCCACAGAGGGCATTACCTTAATTACTTCATATAAAACCCTGGGAGATGTGTAAATGCAGAGGAAAACAGATGGAGAGAGATGTTAGAGGTGAACTTACCGGGGGCCTTCCAGGCCTCATCTGCAGTAAATGAAAATCACTGGATGTTAATGATAAAATAGTGTCACAGTGTTCATTTTGCAGCTCGACATGTTCATGTTATTAAAGTTTGTGTGCAGAGCTTCTTTTTAAGTCTTCATGCTGACCCTGTTTTGTATTAAGCATGTCTGTTGACTAATAGGATCTGCAGAAAGATTGGCTTTGTGTCAGCGCTTTAGTGCTCTCTCTTGTGGTCATTGCAGACATGCCACTTTGACATCCATTAATTGAATCCGCGATCAAACTGTAGATTGAGGTAAAGCGAAAAAGGAGACCTCTCTTTCCTGATTAGCCTGCATATAATTAGGGTGAACTTTACTGTTTATAATGTGCCTTAATATAAAACGAGCAGTATATAAACCATATAGGCTACATAAAAAGAGAGCATGATGGCTTACTCACCAAGTGGTTCGTCTTGGGGAGGGACTAAAGCAGAATAAAGATAATGTTAATGATGTTAATAATAATATAAGGGTGGCACAGCGGGTACCCCCCCCCCCCCCTTGTTTGGAGGTTAGAATCCCTTCCAAACTGTGTCTGGAGATCATAGAAACTTCACATATGCAGAGGAGGTAGGATTCAGACCCCCACCCTAATGGTGCTAATGGTGAGCCAGTAAGGCCCCCCCACCCCACAGCCTGCAACTCTGCACACTGCTGACTGACCAGCCTGCTCCCCCACCACTGATTTTGGGAGATGCTCTACTCCTCTTAGCAGCTAGTTTTACAATCTGTGAAACAAAACTAATATAGTCCAACATAATATAGTCCAAATTGTTATCATTCAACAATTTTTTGCTTTTAAGGTGAAAAAAAAATGCTCCCGTAAAATCCTCAAATGAATAGATCCATCTTTTCTGAAAGCTGAGTTACTGAATACTAAGAGCGATACCTCTGGTCAGTTTTTCCTAATGCTGACGTACCGTTGAAGCCCGCGCTGAGGGCAGCGAGGATGAGGAGGATCACGGCCACTTTCAGCATGCTGGCGTCTCGCTTCAGAACTCGCGTCTGACTGCATCTGTATCGGGGAGCTTTTATACGCACGGGGTGACCACAGCGTCCGCTGGGTCCTGCTAACTGCGGAGCGTGTAGGTGTATCCCGGACATACCCACATCACACGCTGGGTCACCAGCTTGGAACATTTCCCAGGCCTGAGCTGCAGCCATTAGCTGATATGACATCACATCCCCTATGAAAATAACAGCTTGTACCACCCAGAAAATATAGGGTGACAATATTGTCCCACTGCCACACCTGTCAGGTGAAACAATGGAGCCTGGTTTTAAGTGGGACTTAAAGAGCTACAACACAATGACACAGTGTTTGATAGACTCTGATGTTTCCCCAGGTGCTGAATAATCAGTTAATGTTATGTGATGCTGATAGTCTAATGGGTCTTACATAATATGCTTAATGCCAGTGACTGGACCAGTGCCACATCCTCACCCTTTAAGAAAATGTCAGTTAGGTTCCAGTGCTATGAGACTGAGCTTCCAGTGAGTGACCAGAAACAGTGCAAGATAGTTATGGGAACAAGAGCTATACAGAGACTATTTCGTACCTAAGATGTGAAAAGTCATTTATATAAATAACACTAAGAGAGTCTAGTAGGGACTGAACTGAAGTAGGAAATACAAGAAGAGAGAATCCAAAAGTGCAAAGTGAAACCATTTCAATGGAAGAGCAGTGTAGACAGTGAACTGGGGAGGGTCCGGGTAAGATGAGGTTAACTGAGGTGTTCCTGGAACAGAGGGGTCTTAAGATGTTTCTTGAAAGTCATGAGGGGCATGAGAAGTGTTTTCATGTGGTGAAGGAATTTCCTGCTGAGCACAGAGGGTCCAGATCAGATCCAAAGTGGGTAGTTGCCCTTCCATTAACAGCTCTGAGACCCAGGAGCAAGGATCTGAACTTGATGTGAGCACCTACAGTACAGATGGCCAGTAGAGAGACATGAGGAGGGGTCTAACATTTTTGGCAGGTTGAATAGCAGAAATTCAAGATTCAAGATTCTTTATTTGTCACATACATAGTTATAACAAGTACAACATGTAGTGAAATGAACCCTGACCGATCCAAAGACTGTGCAAAAAGAGAGTAAACAGAGTAAAAAAGTGTAGATAATATAAATATAAAGTGCAGACAAATAAGAATGAAATTAACAAAATATACAACATATACAAAAAAAGTGGCAAGTGGTGACGCATGAAATGATTGTTGTGCAAAGTGCAGTGTGCATTGAAGTTGCCTTGATGAGTAGATTGCCCATGCAGTTTACGTATCCGCTGTATGATATTTGAGAGGTAGTGGTGTCATGTCCTGGTTAAGAAGTCTTACGGCATGAGGATAGAAGCTCCTCTCTGTTTTTGCCGAAATGCGTCTGCATTCGGAATCATCTGAAGGGGATTCGCTGCACAGACTGACAGGCCTGTCAGCACTATATTCCAATGAAGATTACTGTAATAAAGGACACCACACTACTGCACAGTAATACAGCAATACAGTAATGCATCGATACATAGGCAATGTAAATGCAGGTATCTGCAAGCTGCACACACACACACACAGAGGTTTGTAATTATATTAATTATATCTCTGTGGGGACTCTCCATTCATTCCTATGGGGAAAACTCTAATCACAACATGACGACCCCTACACCCAGCCCTAACCTTAGTCATAAGCAACCAAACAAAATCAAACAAACCAAACAAAAGATCTTTGTTGGGACATGAAAAATGGTCCCCACAATGTACAATAATATAAATCTTAAGGAATCATTGTATTGTTAGCCTTTCCTTTGTTTATCCATCCATCCATCCATCCATCCATCCATCCATCCATCTATCTATTTTCTGCCACTCAGCTGGGTCTGGGTCACAGGGTTATCAGTCAGAACTGGGATATCCAGACCTCCCTCTCCCCAGCCACCTCTTCCAGCTCCTCCAGGTTCTCCAAAGGGATGCCAAGGAGTTCCCAGGCCAAATGAGAATTTCACCAGAGAGGCATCCAGAAGATATTCTAGACTGATACCTGAACCACCTCAGCTGGCTCCTTTCGATGAGGAGGAGCAATGGCTCTACTTTGAGCTCATCCCAGATATGAAGGAAGCTCATTCCTGCCGCTCGCATCCATGGTATCATTCCTTTGGTCACTACCCAGAGCTCATGACCTTACGCAGAATGACTGGTAAATGGACAGCTTCCTCTTTTGGCTCAGCTCTCTCTTTACAATGAGAGATTGGTACATTGTCCCTATCTCTCTCCCCCCCCCCCCTCCAATATGGAGGGGGCAATCCACCCTTTTTCAGATGAGAACCATGACCTCTGATTTGGGGGTGCTGATTTTCATCCCAGCCGCTTCACACTTGGATGCAAACCATCCCAGTGCACGCTGCGGGTCCCAGCCCAATGAAACCAACAGGACCACGATATCTGCAAAAAGCAAAGATGTGATTCTGAAGTCACCGAACTAGACACCTTCCTTCCCTTGTCTGCGCCTTGATATTCTGTCCATAAAAGTTGTGAATAAGGGTCTTTTGAATCACCCTTAGTCTGGTCCCTCATCTAGAACAACTTGGCATTACAGGGGTAATGGCCTCCAATGACATAGCTTACAGAAGCATTGGGACACACTTACCCCTCCACCGCAGTAAGGCAGCGATTCATGAAGGGATTCCTCTGCTTACTCCTATATATTTAGCCTTTCCTGTGTTTATTACTTTGAATCTTGCCTGCTCCATGTTCATCACTGTATATTTAGCCTCTCCTGTGTTTATTACTTTGAATTTTGCCTGCTCGATGTTCATCACTGTGTATTTAGCCTTTATTTTGTTCCTTACTTTATATTTAGCCTTCTTTGTGTTCCTTCTGGGGTGGCATGGTGGTGCAGTGGTTAGCACTGTTGCCTCACACCTGGGTTCAAGTCTCCACCTGAGTTCCATGGGTGTGGAGTTTGCATGTTCTCCCCATGTCATTGTGGGGTTTCCTCTGAGTACTCTGGTTTGCCCCAGTGGTCCAAAGACATGCTGAGGATAATTGGGGTTACTAAAATTGCCCATACGTGTGCATGTTTGAGTGTGCCCTGCGATGGGCTGGCCCCCCGTCCTGGGTTGTTCTCCGCCTCGTGCCCATGGCTTCCGGGGTAGGCTCCAGACTCCCCGCAACCCAGTAGGATAAGCGGTTTGGAAAATGGATGGATGTGCTCCTTCTTTTGTTCTTTACTTTAAATTTAGCCTTCTCTGTGTTCCTTCTTTTGTTCCTTACTTTATATTTAGCCTGCTCTGTGCTCCTTCTTTTGTTCCTTACTTTATATTTAGCCTTCTCTGTGTTCCTTCTTTTGTTCCTTACTTTATATTTAGCCTGCTCTGTGCTCCTTCTTTTGTTCCTTACTCCATGTTTGGCTTGCTCTGTGTTCCTTCTTTTGTCCTTACTCTATATTTAGCCCTTTCTGTCTTCGCTATCTATTTAGCCTTTCACATGTACATTAAAGTGTGGATGATTTCACGTTTCTTTCTGGTGAACTTCTGCACTCAGTTCCAGGGTGTGTTCAGAACATCAGAACACAAACACCCCCCTCTTCTTCAAACTAAGGCGTTGCTGCTCCGGATGTTTCTACAGGAGGTGTGACTCTGCAAACTGGAGCAAAGAGCCAGGACATGGTTGCCCCGAGAGACTGGTGCTGGTGAACAACTACAGTACGCAGACAGGGTCAAGAGGTTTACTTACTGTCCGACTAAACTTTACGAAGCTATGATTTTTAAAAAAGTGTTATGTAATTGGTCTCACAGCAGGGAGGGGGGCGGGGGTATCAGGGCCCAAGGTAGAATTTGCCAACCTGTGGTGGGAATGTTATCTGCAAATTTCTGTGTGGTCACTTGTCATCAAAAGAGGCACTCAGTAACACCACATCTGACTGTTTTCAGCTTCCTGAACTGAAAAGAGCTGGGATTTGTGTGACCATACACAGAGCAAAGCAAAACTCCATGGAAGTCATCGAAGTGAGAGATAATGCCTGTTTATCGTAACTATTGTGGAATCCAGTGCCTGTTTATCGTAACTATTGTGGAATCCAGTGCCTGTTTATCGTAACTATTGTGGAATCCAGTGCCTGTTTATCATAACTATTGTGGAATCCAGTGCCTGTTTTAATATCTCTTTATTCAGTTATGATCAAACAAGCAGCCAGAAGACGTTTGTGATCAAAGGTTATGGAAATGGGAAATGTAAACAACTCATTCAAGTATAGGTCACTGAGTTCAAAAACCGAACATAAACAATCAGAAAATCTATAAAACATTACCAGACTAGGTTTCCTGGAGAAGTTGTAGGTTTGGTAGACTGACATCTACGTCTGCTAACTTTTCAAATGAATTCTACATTTTAATTCCATCATTGAAATATTAGCAGCTTAAATGTTTTATTATAAAACGGAGTCTGTGTGTGTATAAAATGTCATTTACATGGAACTTTTATTTTTTTTAAAAAAAAGTGACTTTGTGGCCAGCAGAGTGACACTCCATGTGAAAAACACTCTTCTTGATGGTATCTTCACCTACATGTGAAAAACAGAGGAAAGGGTCAAAGGTCAGAATCCAACAGAATACAAGACACCCCAAGGCTTATGCAGTCAACATCCAGCACAGAAATGAAAACAGATGCAAAAGCCTCTATAAACCGTAAGCCAGTGAGGTTTGATGGCCAAGACCAGTACAATGAGTCTCAATCCAACAGTCTACCTGAATGAGTCCTTACCAGGGTTCAGCTGAGTCATGGTGTCAGAGTGCAACATAAGCCCACCCTGAAATGGAAGGCAAGGTAGCAAACATAATGTACACATCAAGGGGGTCAGAGAGGTGCAGTTTAAGGTTTATATGTTATATGTAGGTAGATATGTAGGTATAAGTAATAAGGTACAGTTACGCTATATGTACAAAAGTATTGGGATACCTGGCCATTACACTTACTGGAACTTTTATGACATTCCATTCTAAATCCATAAGGACCAATATGGTATATCTACCCTTTGTAGCCATAACAGCTACCACTCTTCTGGGTAGGTTTTCCAGAGTGTGTCTATGGGAATTTTTGCCCATTCATCCAGAAGAGCATTTGTGAGGTCAGGCACTGACCTGGCATGCAACCTCTGTTCTAATTCATCCCAAAGGTGTTCGATAGGGTTGGGGTCAGGGCTTTGTATGGGCTAGTCAAGTTCTTCCACACCAGACGCACCCAACTATATCTTTATGGATTTTGCTTCGAGTACTGGTGTACAGTCATGCTGGAACCCAAAAGGGCCGTCCCCAAACTGTTCCCACAAGGTTGGAAGCATAGAATTGTCCAAAATGTTTTGCTATGCTGAAGCATCAAGAGTTCCCTTCATGGGAAAGGAACTAGTCAAACCCCTCAAAAAGAACCCCATAAAATTATCTGTCCTCTACCAAACTTGAAAGTTGGCACAATGCAGTCAGGCAGGCAATGTTTTTCTGCAATATGCCAAACCCTGACTTGTCCATCAGACAGAGAAGCTTGATTTGTCACTCCAGAAAACATATTTTCACTGCTTGTGGCAATGCGGCATTAGGCTTGGTGGCGTGAGGCTTGCACCCACTTGAGTACTCTGTGACTGTGACTCTTTATGCTCAACTGATTGGTTGAAAGTAAATCATGGTCTGGATTTTTACTTTCTGGATCTGAAATTGCCACCTCTGCTGCTCGGCCAAGGAAGCCAATTCCATGAAGCTCCTGGCGCGCAGTTTTTGTGCTGAGGTTAATGTCAGAGGAAGTTTGGCAGTTATTAAGTCAACAGAACGTTGGCGACTTTACATGATCTGCCACTTCATTGCTGAGTTTCTGTTTTATCTAAACACCTCCACACTGCAATAATACCACTTACAGTTGACCGTGGAATATCTTGCAGGTAAGACATTTCACAAACTGACAGTGCAAAGGTGACGTTCTACGGCAGTGCCATGCATGAATCCACTGAGCCCTTCAGAAAGAGCCATTGTTTCACAATCGTTTGTAAACCCAATTGTACGGCTAGGTGCCAGATTTTATACACGTGTGGTAATGGGTTTAGAATGAAACACCTGAATTCAATGACTAAGAGGCGTGTCCCAATACTTTTGGCAATATAGTGTATATTCTGTGGGTAGGGGATATGCCAAAAACATTAAAGCTGTATAAGGTGCAAAATAGCGCATGAAATCATTTCAATAATATCATAGAAGTCTGCTTCTGCAGTGCCGTGCTCATCTCCATGTTTAAATTGTCTTGGTTTAAAAGACTATGAGTGGAACTGGAAGTTGATTTTGGAGTGGAGATTCCCTGATGGGACTATGTGTCACCTGAGCTGGGAGTGTACGTCACCTGAGAGGTAGGGAAGCTGGAGTGGTAAGGTGGCCCTATGGCCCATCCCCAGAACCACCGTTGGTTTCCTGCCCACCCTTGACTATGGTGAAAATAAGCTGGTGGTTGTCACCCTCGACACCTGTTGATCAGTCAGGAGTGAAACAGAAATTCCAGAATGATCATCTGCAACATCTATATGACAGATTTTGTAAAATACAACTGCATGAATTGATAGAATGTACTTAGTCAGCTTAGGCTGCACATTTTCTCAGATGTTTACATATCAGTTATGAACTCACAGTCTTCTGAATTCCTACTGAGAGGGTCTAAAAGAGACAAAGACAAGGTGAAGTGGCAACCTCAAAGCAGATTTATACATGTGTAAGGTGACACAGCTCTTCGTCATATACTCACAGACGGTGTCACTGTCCACTGGCCTGCCTGTAAATGGAGATACACATCAGGTAAAAAGCCACAAATCCTTTGTTTGTGAAGATGTGAAGCACAGTGTCCACTCTAATATGCATGTTCAGAAACAGAGCAAAACTCGAGCACCTGCTCATACGGAACAACTTGCGTCGATGTTCCTCAGCCTCAGAACACCATTCCATATTCCTGTCTGCCTTCCTCCTCTGCCTCGGGACACCATTCTGTGTTACTGACTGCCTTCCTCCTCTGCCTCGGGACACCATTCTGTGTTACTGTCTGCCTTCCTCCTCTGCCTCGGGACACCATTCTGTGTTACTGACCGCCTTCCTCCTCTGCCTCGGGACACCATTCTGTGTTACTGTCTGCCTTCCTCCTCTGCCTCGGGACACCATTCTGTGTTACTGTCTGCCTTCCTCCTCTGCCTCGGGACACCATTCTG
>JAODLC010000123.1:30634657-30645120 GCA_026781145.1 Hippopotamyrus pictus | reverse complement strand
ATTGGTTCATTGTACACATCCACATCTCTGTGCTGTATGAGGACACATTGGTTCATTGTACACATCCACATCTCTGTACTGTATGAGGACACATTGGTTCATTGTACACATTCACATCTCTGTGCTATATGAGGACCCATTGGTTCATCTTACACATTCACATCTCTGTCTTTCTTACAGAAAGGCTTCACTCCCCTTCATGTGGCATGTAAATATGGCAAACTGGATGTGGCAGAGCTTCTGCTGGAGAGAGGCGCCAATCCCAACACTTCTGGCAAGGTATGCTGGGAAACATAACTGATGGCAGGCTTTGTGTACTGGGAGAGAAAGAGTTAGGCCCCTGAGTGTGTTCTGAGCACTGCGTTTCATCCGCAGAATGGGCTGACCCCGTTACATGTGGCTGTGCATCACAACAACCTGGATGTGGTCAAGCTGCTGGTCAGCAAAGGCAGCTCTCCATACAACACTGCTAGAGTGAGTAACACTCATACACATGGGAAATGTGTGTGTGTAAATGTGTGTGTAAATGTCCTCCACAATGTTATTTTGACGTTGTGGGGACCATTTTTCAGGTCCCCACAAAGATCTGTAAATGCAATCAAAAAACTAAAAAAGTCTCACTTATGGTTAAGGTTACAGCTGGGTAGTTTTTTGATGACCTTTCCCCGCCCACAGAATGGCTACACACCCCTGCACATCGCTGCCAAGCAGAACCAGCTGGAGGTGGCCGGCACTCTGCTGCAGCATGGTGCACCCCCCAACGCCGAGTCCCTGCAGGGCATCACGCCCCTGCACCTGGCGGCACAAGAGGGCCGCCTTGACGTGGTGTCCCTGCTCATCTCCAAGCAGGCCAACGTCAACCTGGGAAACAAGGTGGGGCCAGAAGCCGGGCGGCAGCCTGAGAAAGCGTACCGCACCCTGCGGCGTCACCGTGCCATGACCTTACTGTGCTTTTTGTTCCCCTTAAGAGAGGAAGGCAGTTTACATTAGTGCTGAGGCAGGCTATGTATGACTTATCTATCTCCCCCCAGAATGGACTGACCCCTTTGCACCTAGTGGCCCAGGAAGGTCACATGGGTATAGCAGACATGCTGGTCAAGCAGGGTGCCTCTGTGTTCACAGCATCACGGGTAAGACAGGCTATGTGCTAATGTAACTCTACCTACTACACACTGATCAGTCTGACAATGCTAGGCTAACTCTACCCTACTACACACTGATCAGTCTGACAATGCTAGGCTAACTCTACCCTACTACACACTGATCAGTCTGACATTGCAATGCTAACTACACCCAATTACACACTGATCACTCTGACAATGCTAGGCTAACTGTACCCTACTAAACACCGATCAGTCTGTCAATGCTAGGCTAACTCTACCCTACTAAACACCGATCAGTCTGTCAATGCTAGGCTAACTCTACCTTACTACACACAACTAAACAGATTAACCTGAGACTAATTTCATCTTATTGCATCAGCATTGGAATGACTGGTATTTGGTTTTTAGCAGAGGCGCATCTTGTCAGCAGGCAAGGCAGGCAGCTGCTTGGGACCCCCAAGCCACTAGATGGCGAACAAGAGCAAAATTTATTAAAATGATGACAAAAACTGGTTAGAGGGGGGGCCCCCAGTGAATTTTTGCTTGGGGCCCCAACAGACCCTAGGATCGCCTTTGGTTTTTAGGAACTCTTTAAATGTGCCCCCTCCATGACTGCTTATTGAATACAGGTTTGGGGTGAGTCTATGATAATAAAATTGAGCATGCAGCTGCTTTGTGTCTCAGATGGGATACACCCCCCTACATGTGGCTTGTCATTACGGCAACATCAAGATGGTGAAATTTCTCCTACAGCAACAGGCTAATGTGAACAGCAAGACTCGGGTAAGCAGCGTGCAACCAGAGCAGGAGCTGTGGTGAAATTATATGTCCTTTCTATAGATAGAAGTTTTGTTGTCAGTTAATTTTTTACTTAAGAAACCTTTTGTTTTCCCTCACTCCCAATCCACTCTCTCTCCCTCTCTTTCTGTCCTCCGCTCATACTTTTCCTCCCTATTCTTATTCTCCTGCCTTGTTCTGTCTCTTTGTCCTCCTTTCCATCTCACTGCCCTCTCTCTTTTTGTCCTCCCCGTCCTTCCTGTCCTTTTCTCTCATTGTCCCTCTTCTTTCAATCCATCTCTCTTTTTGTCCTCCTTTTCTCCATGTCCTCCTCTCTCTCTGTCCTCCCCCTTCTCTGTCCCTTTCTCTATCTTTGTTCCCCCTTCTCCTTGTCCTCCTCCTCTCTTTGTCCCCCTTTCTCCTTGTCCCTGCCCTTCTCCCTGTCTTCCTGTCTCTTTCTGTCCCCACTTCTCTTTGTCCTCCTCTCTCTCTTTCTCCTCCCTTTCCTCCCTGCCCCCTTTCTCCTCCCTTCTTCTTCCTGTTCTCCCCTCTCTCTTTCTCCTCTACCCCCTTCCCTCTCCCTGTCCTTCTCTACATTAGGCGGGCTACACACCTCTCCACCAGGCCGCTCAGCAGGGGCACACAGACATCGTCACCCTGCTCCTGAAGCACGGAGCAATGCCCGATGAAACCACCGCTGTGGGTCCTCCTCCATTGCCCATCATCATCTTCCTCCTTTCACTTTTTCTCTGTTGTTTTTTTGAGGGGGGGGGGGGCAGCTTGATCTTTCTGCAGTGTCCTTCACAGGGATCCTTTTACAGAGATCACATAGTGCCTGTCTGTGAGATGCCCTCTAACTGATTTACAATGAAATTGAGAGGGCAGCAAAGCAGTACTGGGAGAGGATTTAACTGGTACAATGGTATAATAGAGCCAGGCTGTTGTACCCTTAAACCTACAAACTGGGCTGTTTTCTGCGGTAGAGCCCCTCCCAGTGGCATAGTTAAGGAGTTGTGGTTTCTCTTCTTTCTGTAAAAACACAACAGATAAACACATTGAAGTGGACTGAGGAGAAGTTCTCCTTGTATTTTCTACAGTTGGTCTTATCACTAACACTGCCCCCATCTGCCCTTTTGGCTCCACTTCACCATCCGCTCCCGTGGCTGGTGTCTGTTTTGCGTTCTGTGTGGCCTCTGGCTGCAGCCATCTTGCATTTCCCGCTCGTTGGCCTCAGAGCGGCTCCTATCTCATGTGTCCTTGCCCTCTTTCTCTTATCTCTGTTAGAATGGTAGCACCGCCTTGGGAATCGCCAGGCGCTTGGGCTACATCTCCGTCATTGACGTTCTGAAGCTAGTCACCGAGGAGACCGTCGCCGTGGTGAGTAGCCCTTCATGCACTTATTATGACCTCACTGTGGTTCTACAGTCCTTAGCTGACGTTAGACCGGCAGTTGTCCTGTTTCCCGAGGTTAAACTCTTTTATGAAAGGGTATAAAATTAATAAAGATTAACAATCTCTAAAGACAGACATGAAGACATTGGGTCACCTTTTGTCCCCAGAGTCCTAGGTTCCCTGTCTTAGGGGTCATCCCTCATTCCTGTGTTCCCTCTATAGTATATAACATGATGTAAAATAGGGCCCTCATTCATAGAGTCCATTAATGTGTTCCCTTTAGATATTTAGGCAATTAAGGGATAAAATATAAACTGAGATTAAATTTCCATTCCATTCCATTCTTTGAAAGCACAAGTATAGATCCAAAGGTCCATCAAGATACATTACAGTAGCAGTCTGACACGCTTAAAATGCATTCCGGATACATTCAGGGCTTCGGTAAAAAGTGGTAAAGAAGAGCTTCCTGGGGGGGGGGGGTGTCCTACCATACAGTGGCTGCAAAACAGACAAGGTGACATTTACTGTTTCTCATACTCAGCTATCAGTACTGTGTAATATTCCTCACATTGTCTTACACATTTGAATGTCTGTACTGCACACTTCTGTCCCATGGACTGTGTTTCCACTATTGCGCACCTGAAACTGGACTGTCAGTACTGCACATCCCTGTCATTCATACTATGGGTCTATCCTAGGCTGTCAGTGCTGCACATCCCTGTCATTCCTACTATGGGTCTATCCTAGGCTGTCAGTACTGCACATCCCTGTCATTCCTACTATGGGTCTATCCTAGGCTGTCAGTACTACACATCCCTGTCATTCCTACTATGGGTCTATCCTAGGCTGTCAGTGCTGCACATCCCTGTCTTTCCCACTATGGGTCTAAACTAGCTGTCAGTACTGCACATCCCTGTCATTCCTACTATGGGTATATCCTAGGCTGCCAGTGCTGCACATCCCCGTTGGTCCTACTGTGTGTCTCCTAGGCTATCAGTGCTGCACATCCCTGTCTTTCCTACTGTGTGTCTATCCTAGGCTGTCAGTGCTGCACATCCCTGTCTTTCCTACTGTGTGTCTATCCTAGGCTGTCAGTGCTGCACATCTCTGTCAGTCCAACTGTGTGTCTATTCTAGGCTGTCAGTGCTGCACATCCCTGTCTTTCCTACTGTGTGTCTATCCTAGGCTGTCAGTGCTGCACGTCCCTGTACGTTACACTGCAGGAACATACAAGGCTGTCAGTACTGCGCTCCTCTATCCCTCAGACTGGGCGTTAGTCTTTTCATCTCCAAGGAGGACGGAGGTGCTGCCTGTGGATACTCATCTACTGTCCCTCTTTCTTGCTCATTCTCTCAGATTCCTACAGAGAAACACAGAATGAGTTTCCCAGAGACAGTAGATGAGATCTTGGATGTGTCAGAGGATGAAGGTAGGGGGTCATGGCTGCTTCTGTACACACCTACTCTCAGTGTGATGGCTCCTCATCCTTATGTGTCCATCTGATCTGGCTGCATCCTGTCTGTCATTGCTATGTACGTTCGGTAGCTGGATGCAGGAATAGGAGGCATTCTCTACTCCACTAACTGCCAGTCAAAATACCAGTCTGCTTCTCTCTCAGCCCCTCCATTTGCTCTGATAATAACCCCAGTGTCACTAGTCTGCTGCCTTTCTACTCCACCCCCCTTGTCAGTTACCCTCTGAGGAGCTGCCTGTGTTTGCTCTGTACAGGTGATGAACTTCCTTGTCTGGAAGGAGCTCGGTGTTTGAAGCTGGATGACCTCAAAGACCAGGACGAAGACTTCCTCTCACCAAAAAAGTCCCTCAGGGACTTCGAGAGTGGGCAGGGGACAACGTAAGAGTAAAAATCACATGGCAAAGCGGTCTCTTTCTCACACACACGTGCACACACACCTCACCCTGCCCTAACTTTAACCATAAGCAACCAAACAAAATACATGATTTTTGACATGATTTTTATAAAATTGAGTTTTCCTTTCTGGGGATTGAAAAAATGGTTCTCACAACAGGTTTTCAATCTGGTCCCTACAATGTAATAATTACAAAAAGGCACAAACACACTCATACACACACATAGACACACTGTACAACTATAATCTCAAAATCCGACGCAAAGTCAAAAACAAACGAATGAATCTGGGTACTTTTTTTAGGTATATTTAGACTTTTTGAAGATTAGATAGCTATTTCTTGGGGAACATCTATTTTTATCTCTTTTCAAGTTTTTTCAGTACGATTTTCTAACAAAATATGTTCCAATAAAAAAATCCTTTCTACTCTCACCTGTACTCATACACGATTGAGATGTATACATATTATGAATTTCATACTTGATGTATTTTTGTTAGGTGCCTAATGATGCGTGGTTGTTTCTGTGGGTAAGGGGGTAGTTCTTTTCTGTCCTTGCTCGTGACAGGCCATACTCCCCAGCTATACCCAGGATTCCCTGCGTGTCCCCAGAGACTGTCATGCTGGATCAGGTAATGTCCTTTTAAAGCTGACTTCAAAACGAGCGTGATGTTTGCTGTGACCTCCATGATGTGCTCACTGCACAATCTGCAGAAACTGTCTCTGTCTCTTTCTGGGAAAACGAGTGTCTAGTTTAGTTCTTTGTGGTAATTATTTGGCTCTGGTAGCCTGCAGGGGGCGCTGGTACTCAGTTACCAGACTGTCACAGCTTAGAGGTGACGCTGTTCACTTTCCAGAGGATCACATCATCTTCAATGCTGCCTCACTGTCAGCCGCATATATGCATAAACTGAATGTCTTATGTTTAATTTCATATTGTGAAGCCATACACTGTGAAGTTGCGTCGTCGTTCGTACTGAATGCTGACATTATAAGTGTCCCCCACAGCACATCCCTGCTCCTCTGCCCAAGGAGTACGATGACGACTCCCTGATCCCCAGCAGCCCGGCCACAGAGACCTCCGACAACGTCAGCCCCGTGGCCAGCCCTGTTCACACCGGGTCAGAACCAATGGGGGCTGGGCTCCCCATGTGCTCATTAGGGACAGTGCTCTGAGGTGCACTGATGGACTCGCACAGAGACAGTGCCCCTAATCTCTGGTGTCTTTGCCTCCTCAGCCCCAGTATGAAATTATTAGATGGATGGAGGGATGAAAGACTAGATAGACATTTGCATGCTCTTTTAAAAATCAGTATGAATTACAAATCTGTGCAAACTAGCCAGACGGGATGATAGGTGAAGGAGAAGTGTCACAGTATATGAAAGGTCTCAGTGTGTCCCTGACGGGTTGGAGCCTGACTGTGTCCGTGTGATCGGCAGGTTCCTCGTCAGCTTCATGGTGGACGCCCGGGGGGGCTCCATGCGCGGCAGCCGCCATAATGGGCTGCGTGTGATCATCCCACCACGCACATGCGCCGCCCCCACGCGCATCACCTGCCGCCTGGTCAAGCCCCAGAAATTGAAAACGCCGCCCCCGCTGGTGGAAGGGGAAGGGTTGGCCAGCCGCATTATCTCCCTGGGCCCGTCCAGCATGCAGTTCCTGGGGTGAGGCTGTGTGTGTGTGTGTGTGTGTGTGTGTGTGTATCCATGCGTGTGCATGTCTCACGTGCTTGCGCCCCCCCCCCCCCCCGCCAATTCAGGCCTGTGATCGTGGAGATCCCTCACTTTGCGGCTTTGGGTCGGGGCGACCGGGAGCTCGTCATCCTGCGCAGCGAAAACGGTTCTGTCTGGAAGGAACACCGCAATCGCTATGGAGATGATGTGCTGGAGACCATCCTGAATGGCATGGATGAAGGTGCGGAGTAGCCAGCAACAGCTGCAGTTGGTGGGGGGGCAGTGACCGCACATGGGCGTACTTCACACACCTGTGGTTCTTCCGCCAGACCTGGAGAGCCAAGAGGAACTGGAGAAGAAGCGAATCCGTCGCATCATCTCTACCGACTTCCCTCTTTACTTTGCTGTGGTGTCACGTGTACAGCAGGAGAGTGACCTCATTGGACCGGAGGGAGGTCAGCTGACAAGCAAGCTGATGCCAATGGTCCAGGCCACATTCCCAGATTCTGCTGTTACCAAGAAAGTCCGTCTGGGGCTGCAGGTGAGAAGCGAGGATGAGGAAGGTGAAATGGAAAAGAGTTTACCTCCCCACCCTTTAGGGTATGCAAGATGACAGAGCTGGGTGTGTGTGTGTGTGTGTGTGTGTGGGAGAGCTGTGTGTGTATGTGTGTGTATATGAGAGAGCTCTGTGTGTGTCTGTGTGTGTGTCTTTCTGTGTATGTGTGCAAAAGGACTGTGTGTGAGCGATTTGATCTTCTTCTGCCGTCCTGGATAACAGTAATGGTTCCATTTTAACAGTAACATGAGTCCAGTTCAGGAAGATGCTGTCGGCCACTTTTCTGTTGTTTTTAGTGCTCTCATCTCACCCTTCTGTTCTGTATTTTTTCACTTAAAAATATTGCTGTCATTGTCTGTGTTTTTTACTGTATTATTTTTCTTTCCTTAGGAGAACAATGTCTAACACTGGATGGCACTGCATGTGGGGAAATTTTTCACATTGTAAAAACAATTTTAAACATTTAAAACAATTTAGATGTTCATTAAAAACACTTTAAAACTTCATATGACTCATGGATCTGTGTGTCTGTGTGAGTGTTTCATTCTGTGAGCGAGTGACCATGACTGTGTGTGATTGACCATGTCTGTGTGTGTGCGTTTCTCTCTGTGTGTGATTCACCATATCTAGCTGTGTGTTTTTGACTCTGTGTTGTTTGACCATGTCTAGATATGTGGATTATGTTTATATTACATTGCGGGGACCAAATGTCCCCACAATGTGATAAACTCCTGTTATTTTGACATTGTGGTGACCATTTTCAGGTCCCCAGAAAAATCTGTGAATGCAGTCAAAAAACTAAAAATGCTAAAAGTCTCGTGTTTAGTTTGGTTACTTATGGTTAAGGTTAGGGCTGGGTAGGGGTTAAGGTCGTCGTGTTGGGATTTGAGGTTTCCCCATAGAAATGAATGGAGAGTCCCCACAAAGATATAATTACAAACCTTTGTGTGTGTTTGTGTTTTACTCTGTGTGTGCTTGACCATGTCTGGCTGTGTGTGTGTTTGACACTGCATGTAACTGACCATGTCTGGTGTGTGTGTGTGTGTGTGTGTGTGGTCCAGATATACATTACATTGTGGGGACCAAATGTCCCCACAATGTGATAAAAACCTGTTATTTTGATGCTGTGGGGAGCATTTTTTCAGTCCCCAAAAATGTGTGTGTGTGTGTGTGTGTGTGTGTTTGCCCATGTCTGGATGTGTGTGTGTGTTTGCCCATGTCTGGATGTGTGTGTGTGTGTGTTTGCTCATATCTGGGTGTGTGTGTGTGTGTTTGCTCATGTCTGGATGTGTGTGTGTGTGTGTGTGTGTTTGCTCATGTCTGGATCTGTGTGTGTTTGCTCATGTCTGGATCTGTGTGTGTTTCACTCAGTGTGAGACTGACCATGGCTCTCACTGTGCTCCCTCCAGGCTCAGCCAGTCCCAGATGAGCTGGTCACCAAACTGCTGGGTAACCAAGCGACCTTCAGCCCTGTCGTGACAGTGGAGCCACGCAGACGTAAATTTCACCGTCCCATCGCCCTTCGCATCCCGCTGCCCCCCTCCTGGCGGGAGAGTCCACGTGACATGGGGGAGGGGGACACCAACAGCCTGCGTCTGCTCTGCAGTGTCATTGGTACGGAGGGATGTGCCAAAACGCCCCTTAGCCACGGGGGGGATAGCATCGCAGCATGCTGACTCATGCTCGCCTCCTTGCCCACAGGTGGTACGTCCTCAGCGCAGTGGGAGGACATCACCGGCACCACCAAGCTGATGTGCTGCGGTAACTGTGCCAACTTCACCACCAACGTCTCTGCACGGTTAGTGGCACGTTGCCGTGCACAGAGGGCATACCTGTGGGTACCTGCGGGTTCAGGGGCTCCGAGATGGGACAGCAAAGCCAATGTCACCTGCCCATGGAAATGGCACCACACTAACCACGTAGACTAACACACATGGACTCTCACACACAGACTGACACTCACAGACTGAAACATAGACTGACACATATTCTGTCACATAGAATGACATTTGCATTTATCATTTATTCAGCAGATGCTTTTGTCCGGAGTGACTGGCAAGTGAGGCAAACAGCACATTACAAACCAATGTCCTGCCAATAAGTTGTGCAGCTAGACTGAGCTTTCAGTGAATGTTCCGTTAGAAATGTAAGTGGTATAAGACCTAGAACCGCACAGCTTCTTCTGACAAACAGGAACTAATAAGACTGTTCAGTGACCAGAAGTGCAACATTAAGAACGTTCAGGGAAGAGAGAGAGAGAGAGAGAGAGAGAGAGAGGCATCAAGCTAGTAGAGGAATTCCTGGACCAGACAGGTCTTGAGGCATTTCTTGAAGGTGGAGAGGAAGTCTGAGGACCGGATGCAGTTAGGCAACACGTTCTACCATCAAGGGACCTCATGAGAAACAGCTGGAGTGACACTTACCATGTGCTGAAAGGAACTCCAAATGGTATTGGCTAGCAGATCGAACAGGGCAAGATGTGAAGCAGGTCTTAAGGAGCATTTTGATGGAGATGGGTGTCTGTCCATTAGTAGATATGTAGGCCAGAACCATGGATTTGAACCTGATGCAAGCATAAAGAGGATTATTGACAATGGAAATAGAGAAGGAGGGGTGTTACATGAGGGCATTCAGGCTGATTGAATGCCAGACCAGCTGTCGGATTTTGAATTATCTGCAGTTGTCCGACAGCACAAACTCGCAAGTAGAGAGTTGCAGTAGCCTAGTCATGATGTAAAGAGTTCCTTGGCCAGAAGCTGAACTGCATACTCAGACAGAAAAGGATTGATCTTCCTAATGTTATACAGGGTAAATCGGAAACATCAGGGCAGTACTGTTATGTGCCCAGCAAAGGACAGCTGGTCCTTATAATGTGTGTTTCTTCTAATGCTTTTGCTGTGAGTTGATAGTGTTTCATTTGGTCCAGGAGGGGGTACTCCTGGCTCATGGGAGGAGCTTGTTATAAAGAACTCAGGCCTCATTTTGTGGAGCTGGATCATAATTTTAGCAACTTTGTAGCAGAGGTGGAAAGTTCAGGTCCAGAAAGTACAAATCCAGAACGAGGTTTTGCTTCAACCAACCAATTGAGTATAAAG
>JAODLC010000123.1:30604840-30619375 GCA_026781145.1 Hippopotamyrus pictus | reverse complement strand
GTTCAAACTCAGGTGTGAGGACTCTTCAGCCAATCAGTCCTCTAATTAGTAATCTAATTAGGGAGTTGCAGCAAAAAAACGCATATACACCGGCCCTTTGCGGATAAGATTGGCCACCCCTGCTGTAGAGGAATGGGATACTGTAGAAGAATTTGACACCGTAGAGCAGGATTCCTCAACAGATGGCCTGTGGGAATCAAATGTTTGCCGCACAAGATCAGTCTGACTCCATACCCCTCCCCCGGCCCTCGGCTATAGAGGAAGGCGTTGTTGTTTCACCGCCCCTGGCATTTCCGTGTTTCTCCTCTCTGTGACAGCCGGAGGATGACGTGAAGAAGCGCAGCAGTCAAAGGAAGGTGAAAAAATGAAGCGGGCTGTTCCACCCGCAAAGGTAGAAAGCCAGACAGGCAGACGACGCCCCCTGCTGGCCGTAACACATATTCATGTAGACAGTAGAGACTAGTAAACTTTGCATACATGACATGAATGCTGACACACTGAAACACTCTCCCAGAATTTCAGAATAATGTAGATGGTGCTTCATCAATGCATTGTGAATATGAAAGTAACTTAAAGAGTAACTAATTGCATGGTTACATCAGAGTATAAAAGAGTAATGAGATTATTAAGCATAAAAGTTCTATTTATTGCAGGTAAATATGTAGGCCTAATTCAACTATTTTCCTATATGTATTGCAGATATACAGCAGCAACACATTCCCTATTATTGACATTTTTAAATTTTTGCATTACATATCAATTTAAATCTTTTCTCAAATGTTTAGGACCAGATGTCTGATGCCAAACTTCAACACAGACCACTGTGAACGTTGGACGAGGCAGAAAGGACATCAAGGCAAAAGGAATAAGGATGGATTGGGGAAAAAACAACTTCTAAACAGCACTGGAATCACGGAGGCAGCCATGCTGCGAGACATAAACCCGCACATGGCTGCCTGCTTGTAGTTTTGTTACCATTTTTAATAAGAAATGGCTTTAGCTTAGAGGCATGATTTTTATATATAAAAAAAAAAACAGAAAAACATACTGAAACCAAGACAAAGTGCTTCCTGTTACACATATAAGCATGACCGCGTCCGTGCATGAACTCTCCTTGGGCGGGGGTGTGAAGCCACGGTTTACAAGGCAGCCAGTCTCTCGTGTGTCACGTTCCCTGGTGCTTGCGAGTTTAATACTGGCACCCCCCCCCCGCGGCGGCCCCGAGCCCAAGCTGCTCTTATGTGTAGTATATGCAGAGTGGTGATTCCCCGTCAAGCTGTGTGCATGTGTGTCTGTGTGTGCTTTTGCAAAGTCCTCTTTGGCATGCGCTGAGGTGTGTGTGTGTGTGTGTGTGTGTGTGTGTGTGTGTGACCTGCGAGAGGCAGCAGACCATGCTGATGGTTCAGCTTCCCCTGCTCCACCAGCAGCACCATCTTCCTCTCACAGTTGCATCCTCTCCATCAGTACCCAGGAGTGTCAGTAACAGCTTTACTGGCATGGAGCCTCACTGACACGTGTTAAGGTGTAGCGTTCAGCGTCCGCTTGAACAAAGGCTCTGTCCTGGCGTGCTCTCTGGGTGTTGCCATGCCAGAGGGTTCTTTCCTTGACATCATCTTCTTTCCACTCAGGAGCACAGAAAATGCAGAGTTTGTCACTGTGATCATCAGTGTGAAACTGACCCCAGGACTGTGAAGCCTGACACCTTTCTGCTTCACCAGCTTCATTCCCACCACCTTCTACATAGATACACACACACACACAGACACAAATTCACAAACACACACAGTCCTGTGGGTTGTGGGAAACCCATGTTAGCAATAATACTGGAAGAACTGAATTGTAGTGTGGATTGATTTGTGTGTTTGAGTGCATATGTCTGTGACTGTGTGTGTGAGTCTGTGTCTGCATCTGCGTGTCTATGTATGTGCTATGTGTGTCCGTGTATGTTTTGAATGTGTATGTGTTGAGTGTGTGTATATATGTTGAGTGTCTGGGTGTATGTGTTAAATGTTTCTGTATGTGTTGAGTGTGTGTGTGTTTCTGTGTATGTGTTGAGTGTGTGTGTGCTTCCACATACTCCTTGAGCTTCCAGGCCTGGCAGAGTAAAGTCAGGCTTTCCTCCTGAAGGAGTTTTTATACGAGCTCAGACACAGATTCACGCTCTGCACAGATACCCTCATTTACGCTCTTCCATGGAGGGACAGTGGCTCCTTCATCTATACACTCACAGCTGCACAGATGCCCCCCCCCTCCACCAGTGCTGTTGTGGCGCTGTCCCAACATTGCTGTCTTGCCAGAGTCACAGCCATGCTATGGATAAATTGCGTGGGTACAGATATGAATTGTCTTCCCATGAAAAAATGGGTGGAGGACAAAGTTTCTAGAACGCATTTCCCTCAAGTCTCTGTTTCCTGCTTATGTGTTTTCCTGAGTATTTATGTGTGAAGCTAACTGAGGCTCAAAGCCTACAGCTTGTCCGAGTTAAACTACTCACTGTTTCAGTCCAGTGTTTTATATCCTGCTAGAACCATGTAGCATTACAAAGCAATGTTGATTAATCTACTGATCTGTTGTTGTTGGTCACTAGCCTGTAAGCTATGTGTTTCCAAAGCCTGTTTGAGATTGAGGGACGTCCAGCCATGAGTAACAGTGGACTGCTTGACAGGGCCTCTTCTGATTGGTTCCCCTTGAATGAATCACTGTGCTCTCATTGGCTTACATTGGTCACCTGGGCGCCAGCATGCTCCTGCCGACCTGGATCTTATTGGTTGTAAAGAAGCAGCACCTGCCTATCCATACAGTGTGTTTGTAAGCTGGTCCTCGATGGCAGCAGGAATGCACATTCCTGTTACGGTTCAGCGTGTTGTGAGTAAGCTGAAGGCTGTGACCATGATGAGGCCTGTGGGTCTCGTTCAGACTTGCTGACCCCTGAAAGTGTGCAGAAAGTAAGCTGGCATCTGAACACACCTGCGTTACACACTGCCAGGTCAGCATAATTCGCTGACCATGTTATACACTGCGCATCAGCACAGCATACTGACTGCATTACACACTGCATGTCAGCGCACTGACTGCATTACACAAAGAACATCATCACTGACCATGTTACACAGTGCATGTCTGCACTGCACACTGACAAAGCTACACTGCATGTTAGCACAGCACACTGACCACATTACGCTGCGTGTCAGCACAGTGCACTGACCGTGCTACACACTATGCATCAGCACTGCACACCGACCGCGTTACACACTGCATGTTAGCGCAGCGCACCGATGGCAATATTGCATGTTGGCACAGCACAATGACCGCGTTACACACTGCATGCCAGCACAGCACACTGACCACTTTACACACTGCATGTCAGCACAACACATTGACTGTGTTCCACAAAATATATCAGCACAGCACATGGACTGCATTACACACTGTGCATTAGTACAGCACACTGACTGCTTTTTACATGGAATCCACTCATGGAGGCAACTGATGTGATATTACACACGACACGCAGACATCACACACAAACAGATCACAAAAAGGACGACATCCACGAGACAGACACCCACGCTTGGTGACAGGTGGCGTGTGGACACTGGATGGGATTCCTCCTTTGCTCAGGGGTGACTGACCAACATCCAAGTGTCAAGCTGACCTGAATGAACATGTACAGAGAGCAGGAGACTGGTGGCGTGGATGGGGTTAGGTTAGGCGCTGTGTGCTGGTGGGGGGTTAGGGTTGGGTTAGGGTTGGGTTAGGGTTAGGGTTGGGTTAGGGTTTGGTTAGGGTTAGGGTTAGGGTGAGCCCTACACTGTGACAGCCAAAGTGGAAGAAACCATCTGAAGGTAACAGGAATGGAACATTTGCGTTGTCCCATGGTTAGTCTGTTTAAAGTGTCATAAGAAGGACACTGAAATAATATTAATCAAGTTCATGCAAGCATTCACTGTAAAGCTGACCTTTACTCCTTTAGAATGGATTAATGACACTAATGCAATATCATTTTATTCTGTACTAAGGAATGCAACTGCACACATGCACAGAAAAAATGTTTTGTTTTTTTTTTTTTAAATATAAATATATGTATAAATATATGAGAAAATATATTTACTTAGAATGCTGTGCACTCTCAGAGTTATGTTATGGATGTACTTTTAGGATTTAAGCTAAACTTTAAGGGAACACCACCGGTAGGGATCATACAAGCTTGGTAGGTTGTATTTTTCTTTAATCAACACTGTTCATTTCTTTTTTATCGTTATTGGACAAAACATGTATCTATATATATATATATATATATGTATATGTATACACAAGCCTTTTAATCAGACTTACATGGAGATTGGAATAGAGCATTTATCCTGTACACTGGCTCTGCCTACTTACAGCAGTAAATAAAGCTACCCTTATATCAAAACTTGTCTGGCTCTTCTGTCTGTTATTGTGCACATTTCTGCTTTTCTGTAAGTATAAATCTGTGCACTTGTATGTTTCTGTAACGAGTGAAGCATTACCTATCAGTCAATATATCAGTATTGGATAACATTATTATAATTAAGATGTAACTATCTTGGCCAAGATTGCTACTGGATTCAAAATATTTTGTCTACAGAATGCAGTGGTCACCTAACCTGACACACATTCGCTTTAAACTGCTGCGCATACACTATATTACAGTTTCAACTATTGCACTCAGGCCAGAGATAAGAATTATGTTTCCACAAATTGGAGTAAAAGTGCCCCAAATTTCACCCATTCAACACCAAGCTGTGGAACTATGACTCCATGAGGGACCATAATGACTACCTACTGCCCTCTAGTGGCAGACACTGGATGATTTCCTCCAAGGGGTGGGGTCAACTCACGACCCCATAGGCCCACCATAAAAATGCTTGGAATGCCAGATGTCCCATGGTGAACACATCACTGCTGACCTCAACTGCCCTCTGCCACTGTGAACTATCCCAGGAGCTGGTAGCATGCATTACTGCACTAATCCTGCGCTAACACCAGGGCCGCTATAATGGCTAACTACAGTTGGCAATGCTAAATAGCTGGAGCACAGTGATCTGTCTGCACGGTGCCTTCAGCTTGGCCCCCAGACAGTGACGCTTACGCATCCCGCCTCAGTGTTCCGTAGCGAGGCTGGACGGAGAAAACTGACCTGCGTGTTGTGGCAAACAAAAGAGGGTTTATTAAAGGTGTGAACAAAGAAAGAGAGAGATAACAGGGTTCACTGAGCTCGCCTTAAGAAACAAACCGCAGGCAAAGAATGATGCTGACAAAAATGTTGTTTTAGCAGATGCAGAGAACGCAGTGCTGGGGCCACTTCACTGCCACATGATGGAATAAAACTGGTACAGTGATGAGGTAACCACTGCAGATGGCTGAATCAGGCTGAATAGAGCAGCCTGCGTAACCCCCGCATTCACTGAAATGCACGTCCAGCCCCTCCTGACAGAAGGGTGAGGCAGGTAAAAAACATGAACGTAATAATATAGTAGTTTAAATGGAGCTCCTGTACCAGCTTTTCCTCTTTGAACAAAGAATTTAATCCCACACCCTGTGCACTCCGTCCAGCTAACAAGATTCAGTCACATCCTGTAAATTTCCTGTTTCCTTGGCAACGGCAAGCTGGGCCGCACCCTGGACGGGAGAGGAAGAGAATACCTTTCCTGTCCAACGGGGCCACTATTCTCCGTCTGTGCTGCCTGGGGAGAGAAAAAGGAGAGGAGCGCAGTGCTCAGAGAAGTGGGTAAAGAAAAGGGCTGCAAATGGAAACAGCACAGGAGAAACTGTAAGTGTATTCCAGAGGAGGCTTTCTGTATATACAGCTGCATGTATACTGTAACTGTTAAACTTCTTGAAACTGCTCTGATTTCCCATTGAATGTGGTTTGACTAGGACACAGATAACACCTGAACACACAACTGATACTTGGGCACACAGCTAGTACATGAACACATAGCTTATACCTGAACACACATCTGACACCTGAACACACAGCTGGTACCTGGGCACACAGCTAGTACATGAACACATAGCTTATACCTGAACACACATCTGACACCTGAATACACAGCTGGTACCTGGGCACACAGTTAGTACATGAACACATAGCTTATACCTGAACACACAGCTGGTACTTGAGCACACAGCTAGTACATGAACACATAGCTTATACCTGAACACACATCTGACACCTGAACACACAGCTGGTACTTGAGCACAGCTGATACTTGAGTACACAGTTGATAACTGAGCACACAGCTGATACCTGAACACAGCTCAGATCTAAGCATAAAGTTGGTACCTAAGCACAGAGCCGGTACCTGAACACACAACTGGTAACTGAGCACATGACTGGTATCTAAGCACACAGTTGATACCAGCGATGTTTCTTCTGAAGAGCCACAAACCACATCTGAACGGCACTGAATGGCTACCAGCGCTGAGTTGAAGTGTGAGCTGATCGACTTTGCTTATCATTCATGAATACCTTACGCTAACTGGAGTATACAAAGCTGTTAAGCAGTATTTACTGCCTTACAGGTATCTCTCTGTTTAGCCATGTGTGCAGAACATTGTGCAGAAGTCCAACGGCTCGTCCCTGACAGTAAATGTGTACACCTGCATATCCAGAGGATCTATTTCATTAACGAAACAATGAGACCCGATTCAAATGTAGGTTGGAGAGATCAAGCATGTAAGAGGTGTTTGCTAGTAGATGCTACCAGTGTTACACATGCATGCAGACATCAGAGTAGCACTGCAAAGCAGCACCGAGAAACAGTCAGAGGAATTTGCTTCTTGATGCTTTTGTTCTGGTTCATTGCCTTGTGTATTTACTCATCGTGCCATACAAACGGACCTAGGGTGGCATTTTCTCTTAAGAAGAATATGTTCTGAAAACTGGAACATTTAAAGACTGTGTAAGATTGCAGCAAACTGGTCTCAGCATAGTGAATGTTTATATATCTTTCAGCTGAACAAAGAAGGATCATGTGGCCCTCTGAGCATCTGCAAGGAGACGAAGCTGTCAGCTGAGCACACCAGCACTCTGCCCACTCTACTGTACTGCTTCCTGTTGAAGGTTCTTTCGAGCAGCTTCACGTTGATCTGAACCTACAGCTTTGCTTGACTGGATCCTGGTCTTGCAGCTACACTGTATTTGAATCGTTGACTATGAACTTTTCTTTGATTGGATGCTTGACTTTTGGCTTATTTTCCACTCGGTTGAGGTCTAGCTTTTCCACTTTACCACGGATCAATGTGATTGGCTGCTCAGTCACTGCTTTGGAGCCTGAATATTGACAGATAATGTGAGGATAGTATAGTGTTATCCCGAACCACTAAAGGATCTGTAGCTTCATCAGGACCACATCTATAAACACACAGAGATGGCAGAGTAAGACCTGATAATGAACACTGAACAGCTGTCCAGGATGATATCATTGCTGATATCTCAACCACTCTTGCTCCTGAGCTCAACGTGGGCATCCCAGACGAGCGCCCCCGCCCAGACATGTGACCCGCCAGTTCCTGCTGGAGGAGATGGGCCCACGGAGGTCAGCATGATGACGGTGGTGGTTCTGCTTCTGGCCACTATGGTGATTCTGGCTCTCCTGCTTCGGCTGCTCCAGCTCCAGCGCCGGCTACAGGCTGCCCAGTCTGGGGATCCTTTGGGATATTCCACTTTCTGCCGCTCAGCCCGCTATACCTTGAAACAGCCACCCCTGGCTGCAGCACCCACACCTCCCAAGCCGTGTCACCCTGTGCCGCCTCGCCTGCCTCTCCCCCTGCCGCCCTCTCTTCCCCTTCCACCCATCCTCGCCCACTGCACGCCGCCCAGCCTGCGGGTCTCTGCGGCACCAACGGTTCACACACCACTGGATCATGTGGTGGCAGGTTGTGTGCCGTACTCCCAGCTCTCGGACCCGCGGCAGACTCGCGTGTTTCTCTTTGAACATTCCACCCTCTGATCTCCACCATTCTCACCAAGACTCGTACCTGATGAATAATGCCAAATGGTTTCTTTTCCTGATTTGGCTGCTGTTTCAGTGGGAGTCATTTTTTCTTTCATTTTAAAGCTGTGTCTTAACAACCAAGGACGCTTCTAATCTTCTACATGTATGACTGACTGTATTTTGGTCACACTGGCAGTGAATTGAGAAGATCTAGCCAGGGCTGGAGCCCTAATGCAAACATACATGTACAAAGTGCTCCTGCAGAGAGGAGGGGTCTGAAACCCTTAAAACAGTTTTAGAGAGCTAAAATGTTACCCTATTTAACACTAAAGTCCCATCTGTCGGGCTAGACTGATTACCAGGCGAAGTTTAGGACTTACCCAACTGCATATTGTGGCACCTCCGGAATAAATCTGCGTTCAAATTTTTTATTTCGTCTGCAAGAAGTGGTTTTGTCTGAGAACCCCTATTTTGCAACAGGCTATGCTGACAGTTTGCCCTCAGTGAAGCCACATGGGGAACTACAAATATGGCGCCGTTCACCCAAAACTAGGATTATTGGTCTAGAGCTCTGTTAATCAGAACCTGGAAAATACAACTAGGGGCCTATATCACGAAGCAGCATTTCCTGCTAAGCCAGAAAACTTGTTGGATATAAAGTAGTCTGCCCTAAATGTACCTGATTGAAGGTAAAGTCCATTTAGTACATTAAATACGACAAGTTATCAACCAATCACCTCTTATGTTTACATGTAATCAGCCAACAGCGTGCCTGACAGGCTCACAACAGACAGGAACGAATATGCATGATTTTAGGATTTACAAATGTTTTTTACAGTTAAACTTTATTCACTTTACCTGCGACTAAATGTTATTGGATGTACAGTTATTGAACTAAATTTAGTGGAAGCTAAATGGTCTGGTAACGTGTTTCAAAGTTAGCAGAGACACTAATCCGCTAACAAGCAGTAAGCTTGCCAGTTAGCAGTTAGCGCATTAGCAGAACCATGCCCACCACTGCGGACATGTGATCAGGTAGCTGGAAACCAGTGGTAGTTTTATGACAATAAAAAATCAAAGGAAAAGAAAAAAGCATAAAATTCATATCACATGATATAATTTTAATGCCAATGTATAATCACAACTGTGAAACCAACGAAGTTCAGCCATTCAAAAAATGTTTGACAAAGTATTGTGTGAAACAGCACCACCTCTAGGTTGATAAAGGAACTTCAGTGAAGTAAAACATTTTCTAAATCATTAGATAGGCTTAAGGGGCGGCATGGTGGTGCAGTGGTTAGCTCTGTTGCCTCACACCGCTGGGACCCGCGTTCGAGTCTCCGCCTCGGTCACATGTGTGTGGAGTTTGCATGTTCTCCCCGTGTCGCCATGGGGTTTCCCCCCCACAGTCCAAAGACATGCTGAGGCTGATTGGAGCTCCTAAATTGGCCGTGGGTATACGTGTGTGAGTGAATGGTGTGTGAGTGCGCCCTGCGATGGGCTGGCCCCCTGTCCAGGGTTGTGCCCGTTGCTTTCGGGATTGGGTCCGGACCCCCCGCGACCCAGTAGGATAAGCGGCTCGGAAGATGGATGGATGGCTAGACTTCAATGTGTTTCTTATCACCTTCGCTTTGGTAGCTATAATTTGATAGTTATTGAACATGAAGTGTTTTTAAACCGACACAGTGAAGCATTCTTCACCTAATCTTTGTAATGATGGGGACTGACAAACGTTTAACCATTCAGAATGTGACATCAGCAAAGTCTGTTACACTGTTACTCTCATCATTAAACTCAATATACTCTAAGGGGCAAGAGTTTAATATACTTCAGTTTGTATACACTGTTCTTGTTTATTATAGCTAATTCCATGTGTATACTGTAAATAAAAAGGACAAATTTTTGTTCAATATTTAATGTTAAAAAGCAACTTATCAGTGTATGTCTGCAAATAAATATTTTGAGAAATGTGAGATTTATAGTTTGCACTCGCCCTGTATATTATGGGATTAAATAAAATGCTGTTTTGAACCCACATGGGACGCGATTTGCCTCATATGTTCGGACCGCGAAATCACTCGTGGCCCGAGGAGGAACCTCTTCATTCCTTCAGATCAAAAACGGCTACACTAGTGAGGATTAAAAGTTTACTTTAAATCCGACAAGTTATCTAACTAACCAACAGATTTGATTTTGTGATACAGGTATGGCAAGCCAAATTGTCTCTTATTAATATATGTTACGTACTGAAATGGGCACGGAACGGATACAGAGTAGCGGGAGTCCAGGAAGCCGGGGAAACGAAGGATTTAGTGGGGAAACAAGGATTTTACGGAGGAGACAGTCGGGCACGCGGGACAAGCGGGCAGTAACGTCAATGACAGGACTGGGGGAGGACGAACAGGGAAGTAAATACATCAGGCTACATTGAACGAAACTAGACAGAGCCGGTGACAAGGGGATCAAGTGAGGGAGGGGGGCGTGGCATACGGGGATCAGACGAGCAGGGGATGACTATATAATTCATAACTTAATTCTTAAGAGTAAAAATAACATTCATCATTTTTTACTAGTAAGAATATGAATTCAATATAGCTACAATGCAATTCTTACTAAGAAGAATGATCATTTTTACTAGTAAGAATTCATATTATAGAGCGCTATAAATCAATTATTCTAGTCGTATATTCCCATTGACTTCCATTTTGTTTTTGCGTCACATATGCCAAATTCATTTTTTACTAGTAAAAAGTCATATTGTAGAGCTCTGTAATTCAATTCTTACTAGTAAAACTCCTATTATAGATATCTGTAATCACATTTTGCCTAGCAAGAAATCCAGGCCCATATATCCATAATTGAGTTTTTACTGGTGAAAATGTAATTGCAGATCTCTACGAAGCAATTGTAGAGATATGAAATTACACATATGAAATTACACATATGTATGTTTATACACTGGTTTCCAGTGTACAAATATGTACAATCAGATGTGAGACAGGCATCTCCTCCAGATAGGGCATCGAACTGGGGTAGGATCCACTTGGGCGTTGCTAGAACACCTGTCTGTCCGGGGGTCTTATCTCTCTCTCGCTCGCTCGCTCGTTCTCTCTCTCTCTGAACTGATGATCATAACACTACGAACATTTTAGGAACGCACCCCTGCACTACGATTGCTGTTTAGACATCTGAGCTAAATAAATCACGAAGGGTTCATGCGGATATATTCTGTATAGATAGGAGGATGGATGGATATAAGACATGACGAGACATGGACTACTACCTAAATAATACATGTACCACAACTACATCATGAATAGCACACCAGACAGCCGTGCAGGCACGAAGAACAAGCAGACGGCTGCACATGTCGCCCCGCGTTTGGCACCTGCGGCTTCCCGTGTCGTGACGTCACGGTCCCTTTAAACTTTACCAAGTATGGCTGCGCTCGGCAGCGATCGTCGGCTCAGCTACAAGCTGTTTTATTGACAGAGGCCAACTCATTCCGGCTATGAACGTTTTTCCAGGTCTGTATCGTTGATGTGGTAAGTGGGGTTACTTGCAGTACTTTAAATGGAGATCAAAATGTCGTGCGAAGAGTAAAAGTCCGTGCTAAGTGTGGAGTTTGAGGTTTTCTTTACCATCGCAAAATGTGCAGCCAGTGTAACATCTAGAGTGTTTCCAGCCAGTATAACATCTGGGGTCTTTCCTGTCTTCAGATGCCCGCTGGTGAGGGCGTGATGTAGCGGGGTTACGTTGCCAGTGCCGTGTCTCCCTGAGTCCTTAACACCCACTTACTGCTAAATATGTCTGTCCCCTCGAGTGAAGTGGTACCGAAATGTGTTTTTAGACAGCGTATTAAAACTTCTCGCATCTAGTTTCCGTAGCGATATAAAAGTATGAGGTTTTCAGCTGAACACCAGTTTAATGGCTATAGCAACAAAAATAGTACCTGCTTGGGATAAATGATGCGTCACAGTTCATTAACGACGAACAAACATGAGATCAGTATTTTACATGTGTTATTCATAATTTGTTCCTACAGAATTTCCTCAGTAGTTCATAAAGGTTTACATAATTAACAGACATGGTAATAAATATAGTACTTGCTTGAGATAAAATATGTGAATTCATTGACGAACAAGATGACATCAGTTTGTAACTAGCACTTAGTTTGTGGTTGATTAATACATAAATAATAGCGTAATACAACATTATTTGTGTCCTGTCATGTAGTGTGTTACCCACATTTCTAAGGAAAGGGACCCCTTTGGTCCGTACACTGTCAGAGAAGGCATGACACCGCCACGTTTTCATGTTGTCCGTTTTGTGTCCCAGAAGTGTGCTGTGATCGTCATGGAAACCGCGGAGGCTGCCACCGGCCTACGGTGCCGCAGATGCAGGACCTGTGTGATGGACTCCTCCAGCCTCCTCCAGGTGGGTCCATAGTAGCTGGTCAAAGTTACATTTCCTCGTCGCAGTTGGCTGTTGCTTTTTGTCACCCTCACCAGACTTATTCGAAGACTTTATATTACAGTGCCAGCAGGATCGGCAGCCTTTCTGTGTCATTCCTGTGCGTGGTGTGCAGTTAAACTGTGATCAGTGCTGAGCAGAGACTCTGCCTTTTCTAGATGAGCAAGGAGAGTGATGCTGCAGTCAAGTGCAAGATTTGGCATGTGAACTTTGACCCCCTGCCTGACTGGATCCACAGAGCCGTCCATCAGGTAGGAGTCACCTGTTAGGAACCTACTACCAACAGGCCACACTGGATAATTCCCATCTTGACAGATTTTAAGGGGTTGTGTTGTGGCTCTTATGTGCCAGCGATGACATGAAAACAAAGGGCCAGTGTCATGTTTCTCTCACCATATTCAAGACTGTTACATAAGAGCGACCGTCATGGTAATACAGAGTGCATGTCTGTCTATCTCTCTGTTTGTCCCTGTTGGTCTGTCTCTCTCTTTCTGTCTCTCGCTCTGTCTGCGTGTCTGTGTAGCTGTGTGAGTGTGTCTCTCTCTTTCTGTCTCTCGCTCTGTCTGCGTGTCTGTGTAGCTGTGTGTGTGTCTCTCTCTATTTCTCTTTGTCTGTGATTCTGTGTGTCTCCCCATCCCCTGGGCAGCTCTATCCACACACATCAGTCCGGTATCTGCCTGGTTAGCAGTTTGCTGCAGATTTTGTCTGGTCTGCTTTTCCGGACTCACAGAAGGCTGTGTCACTGCTCTCTGGTGCTTTCCCGTCCTCCTCTGCTACACAAAGCCCACATTGTTCCACCTGTGGTTCTACAGGCCCAGTGGACAAGGGGGAAGCTGCTGTGTCCCCACTGTGGGGCTCGCCTGGGGGGCTTCGATTTCATGCGCCAAGCTTCTTGCCCCTGTGGCCGCCAGCTGACCGTACACCTCAGCGAAAGCCGGGTGGACCGCGACCACATGCTGACCGTATTCCTCGGTGACACCTGGGTGAACCGCGGTCGCAGGCGTCCCAGAGAGCTCCGACCGAGCCAGGAAGTGTGCCGTCCAGAAGGTGTGCGTTTCAGCAAGAGCCCCGTGGGGCTGCCCGAAAAGACCCAGCGCACGGCACCCCAGCTAATGCGGGGGACAGAACCCTCCGGCCTGGCTGAACCCTTGCCGACGTGCAGAATCACTGGCGAGGAGACCAGCCCACATGCGTCGGCCGCCACCCAAGGCAACCACACAAGGCAACCGCTCCCCTCACAGAGCAGCATGGAGGGAGGCGGCAGAGAGGGGGAAGAGCCGGGGGAGCGGAGGCGTGGCAGGAGGGAGCGAAACTGCAGGAGGAGCTTGCGAAGGAAAAGGGGAGGCGGGGAAAGGGGGCTGCAGAGTCAATGGCTGGAACAGAAAGAGGTGAGTGCCAGCTGGGAGTGGGGGGGGTGTTTAAGGTACACCTGCGGGGGCATGGTATGGGCAGCCACCCGGCATGTGAACACGTCAGTACACCCATGTGTGTATATGAATGTCTATATGAACATGCAACTCTGCATGTGTGTGTATGGGCATGTCTGTGTGTGTCTATGAAATAGAGCTGTCACGATTACTCGATTATTAAAAAGCATCGATTAAAATCTGCATAATCACTTGGCAATATGGCAGAAGGAAGACAGCACATAGAGAATGAGTAGGGCAACATCATATAGATATTATATCACGCATGCGCAATAATCACCAGGACTTAAGATGACGTGTGAAGCATTTGGCCGGACACCAGCTTTTCAGTGATATACGGATGTTTACGGCCACAATTTAAGCAGATTTAGTGGTACGGCTAAAATATTAATGAGATTTGTGACACCCAAAAGTTAGTAATCAATATAAACTTGGCGTATCTTTATGCTAAGTTAATTCGGTTAGAGGAGCACACCACATAATACTGTTGGTATACTACTGTATGGTTTGGTATACTATGGTTTGATATACTTCAGGGCAATATGCACTGAAGTGGTGGTGAAGAAAGGAACAGTTCAGCAGCCACAATGTCTTTTAACCCTTTCAGGCTCAAATTAAGTTTTTGTTGCTAAAGGACAACCAAGTCCTGCAGTGGTACTTCTGAGTAA
>JAODLC010000123.1:30594264-30604740 GCA_026781145.1 Hippopotamyrus pictus | reverse complement strand
TATGTATCTGGGGTAATAAGGTAGTTAGTTTTTAACTGTTGCAAATCAGCAACGCCTGCCTTGAGAGGGTTAAAAGAGGAGATCTTGTTGGTAAACAAGGTAAAAAGGTATTGGTGCTGTGGCGGTACTTTTTGCAGTTTAAAGTCCAACACGTTTGTTAACCTTAAGGATATGGCAAATTTATACTGATTACTTACCTCTGGGTGTCACAATATGCCTCTCAATATTTTAGCCGTACTACTGATCTGCTTATCCAGTTGTTGGCATAAACACCCATGAAGCTGGTATCTGGCTGAATGTCTCACCTGCCATCTGAAGCCCTGGTGATTTATTGATATATCGATATGATATCGCCCAGCCCTAAGGGTGAGGGTCCAAATATAGAGTGAAAGTATCATTCGTGTGAAAGCACTTCACATTAAAAGTATATGATACTGAAGTCGTGTGTTTGCAGTGCAAACACATCTGAAAAGAAGGCATTCAGGTTTGATGGCCTAACCCAAAGCCATAGGTATATAGGTATGTGCCACTTAGCCTCTCGGAGTAGCCTAGCCTGTTTCTGTCATCACATTTACTCAAATTATTTTACGTATTTTACTGTATAAGATTCCTGTATTTCATAATAATCACAGAACTTTTGCACTATTTGATTATTGTTTGTTGTGTCTACATGTTTGCAGTGAAGGAGCTGCTCTTAATCTCAGTATGCATGTGTTTAGTGACAATAAAACGCATTCATTCATTCTACAATTAATTATTTATTGTGAGTGTATTCTGTGTTAGAGCTGAGCGATACTGGAATATGTTCAAGTTGCGATATTTGAAGTTAATGGGATGTTTAGGACTTAATGAACTACATAGCCAAATAGAACTTACCTACCAACAGAATCTGTCAAAAATAGTTGGTGTTGTCCTGGGTTGTGCCAGCAGAGACAAAGCAGTGGCAACAATTCATCTGCTTTTGCTCAGTATTGCCTCTGTGGAATACAGAATATTCTCATTCATCGGAAAACTGATGCCTTTTTGTGGCCGGTTCTTGTTTACTTTCTACTCTTCATTTATTTTTGTTTTCCTATGATTGACTAAAATGGTTTTAGTGCAATTTTTTAATGGTTTGAACCCAACAGACTGTCGCGGCCTTGCAGGTCTGTCAGGGTGGCGCAGTGGATATCACTGTTGCCACACACTGCCACTCTGTGTTTGTGGAGTCAGCATGCTCGTCGGATCCTTCAGTTTCCTTCCACTGTCCAAAACCATGCAGTTTTAAGTGGAGCCAGATGTGTGACTGAGAGCACCAATTGTAATGTACTGTATATTATATAAAATAATATATATTATAAATTACTTGATGGATTGTCAGACTTGTCTTAATTATTGAAATTGATATATAATTGGTAGTGATGGTACTAGTATGGGCACGCATGTGCATGGATGTGTGTGTGTGTGTGTGTTTGTGTGCATTAACACACATCTGTGCATGTGTGTATATGAAAATGTCTGTGCATGTGTGTATATTTATGAACGTGTTTGTATATGTGTGTGTGTATATTTATGAACGTGTGTGTATGTGTGTGTGCCTGTGTGTTTGTACAAAAGTGAAGCGCAGTGACTTGAGTTCACGTGTGTTTCTCTGGTGCCCGGCTCAGCTACTGTCCTGAACAGAGGCACCACAGCTCACCCCTCTGTCACCCCCTACAGGGCTCCACTGGAAATGCGAGCAGCAGTGACGAGGATGAGGCCGGCAGGGACAGGGAGGGCCTGACTTGCGCCGTGTGCCTGGACATCTACTTCAACCCCTACATGTGTCACCCCTGTGGTCACGTGTTCTGCGAGCCATGTCTACGCACGCTGGCCCGGAACTGCCCCAGCAACACCCCCTGCCCCCTGTGCCGCACACCCATCTCGCACGTCTGCTTCCAGATCGGTACGGCTGCCGCACCCCAACCCCAGAACCTATACAGCAGCACTGCTTGTGCTAACAGGGCTCCACCTTCTTCACAGAGCTCAACCGCACATCTCAGAGCTGTTTCCCTGAGGAGTATATCAGCCGCAGGCAGAACTTCCAGAAGGATAACTGCGCCCAGTGGCCTCTCCCCAACTGTGGGAAGATCTTTCGCATCTTAGGTGGTATGGCATTGGGGGGTCGTATTAATGAAACAAGAGGTTTTTTGGAGGGGGGGGGGATGGTAGCATACAGCTCTGGGAAAAATTGAGGCCACGCTATATTTAACAAAAAATCTGCATTCTTAAATCCTGGTTCTGCTGGCAGAAGGCTACACTGCAAGGCAAGCTGGGGGAGGAAGCCCTTCATCAATGGGAGTTAGGGAGGAGCCAGGCTGAACTTTGCATACCCAGAAATCAAGAAATGAGTGAAACTGGAAAAAAAAATGCTGTGATCTTTTATTTTTTCCCAGAGCTGTACATCCATCTTCCATACCTGCTTGTCCGTGGCAAGGTCACAGTGATGCCACACCTCAAGTTAACCAAAATGGATTATCAGTAACATTTTTGTACCATTGGGGGTACATTAATGTTGCTTGTACCTTGGGGATGTTCATCAGAGTCCATTTCTGTACCTTAAGTTTGACTTAAAAAGTACATTTTCCTACAGCTGTGGTACAGTTGGCAGACCCTTGAAAGTACAGCCCCAGGGATAAGTAATTGTGCTCTGTTAGGTATAAACTGGATCTCTCCTTCTGACGGTGTAGTCCTGCATTCCTTTCTCAGTGCTGGACCCCCTCCCACTGTGTCCCGCAGGGTTCCGGAGGCGCGGTGGTCCTGTGAGCCGCCGCCAGTTCCCACACGGCGCCTCGCGGTTGGACAGCCTGGCCTTCGAGGGCGACTCGCGGGGACGGCGCCTTGACATGGACGTGCTCGTCGTCTACATCTACTCTGTCAACTGGCTCATTGGCTTCATCATCTTCTGCTTCCTCTGCTACTACTTCTTCTCATCTCTCTGACAGCTGCCCCCCACCTGAAATGTAAGCGAGGACCCTGCCTGCCGGGCGTCCGCAGCAGTGCCTGTGGCGAGCTGAACTTCAGGAGCAGACGGCGGAGGAATACAAAGGGGCACCTTAACAGCGATGCTGTTTAACACACTGACTGTTTATGACTCATCTTTGCTCAGTATTCAGCTCCAGCTCAGCTGCTTTTCACTGCATTGCCCTCTGATTTTCTATTGCCCTGGATCCAGGTATAAGACGGTGTTCTGTATGGGGTCTGTCTATCTGAATGCTTAAGGACCATCTTGGATGGAAAGTAATGATCTCTACTATCAGGTACAACGGGTTAGACTGCATAAGCACAAAGGCTTACCTCAGGGATCAGAATCCGGATCTGCTGCAGGGGAGCCTCACCTGTCTGCTAATGGTGGCCATTTTGAAACACCCACACTGATCCCTCCCATTTTGGGCCCCCTGTTTCAGGCCTGCCCCCTAGTGGCCAGTTGCTGTTCCGGCAATGCCTGTGAACTTCAATGCAGTGAACTGTTCTGTGAGATTCAGTCCCAAAATAAAAAGGGTGTTCTGTGATTACCTTAAAGGTAAATGTGCTTAAAGGCTTCATGTGATTAATAAGCTTTGTATCCCTGGAATAGGGGATACTGATCTCTTTCTGAAGTTTATCCGGAGGACATACTTTCAAATTAGGGCTTTTGGTGTTTAGAATAGAAGAACTAAAAGCGCCATTAGCTGTTCTCATACAAAGAAAATGTTTGAGTTTTTTATTTTATTAAATTGCAGTTGTAATTTGTGTACCAGAGGGCTCAAGAGCAACGCCCGTGCTCTGATCGAAAATCGAAGTGCTAGCTGGCATTAAAGCCCAAATCCTCGTTCAGACTGGGTCGTCTCTCATGCCTGCCAAGGTGATAGATCCTTATAGAAGGAGCATGCCAGCGTCGCAGGGAGTAGCACTGTCTCGTGTTAATGTCGTCATTATTATTTTATTATTATAGTTTTTAATTCGCTATCAGTTATCTGACGTGCTGGTTGTTTGCCGCTTTTTGGGCGACACATCAACATAGAAAGGTTCATCATTGTAAGACGTGATCACAGCCCGCTGTGTTAAGGAGCCGGAGGAGAAGCGCTCAGCACCCGACATGCCGTCTGTGCCTCAGTCAAGGTGACACGCCTGAGCGGGGCGGGCGGACGGCGGCGGTCCGGGCGGAGTTGTGCAGGGAGCGCCGACATCACCGTACCGTTACCCGCATTTAGCTTTCCTTCGGTCACTGCCCGTGTCTGCATGTGCGCTGCTCCGTCTGGCCGCAGGACTTGCCCGAGCGCCACCGGCAGCGTGATTCACGTCGGCTGCCAGCTTTCCTCCAGGGTCCTGGAGCGGGGATCGAGCTCGGAGAATGTCCGCAAAGTCCGGCGAGCCCTGGAGGACTGTCGGATGGTGGGTGCGACCGGCGGCTCGGCGTGTCTCCGGTGCCTGTCCATCCTCACCCCTCCGTCGGGATCACGTGTGGATGCGCGGTTTTAATATAATTTTTATTCTGACTTGACGCTCCCCGCCGGTACCTGCGGTTCGGTTCCGGCTTTTCATGCTCCCCGATAATGGTTTGGTCTGGTACCTGCGGTTTCGGATGTTGGTGTTGTATTATAATCAGAATAGTTTATAATGTTATTATAGTAATAAAACCGAAATAATATTGATCGTACAGGGTACGGCTCCATGAATCCGACGCAATCGAATATACGCATAAAGTAACAGCATCGGCATATAGAAAGGTGTTAAAAGCATGTTGTACAGTACCAGCTAACCCTCCGGTCCGGGGCTAAAGGAGGATCATTTTATTAGCTGGATAGTAGTGAGAGTGCAATAGGCCTGTGATTTAATCTAATGGTGCCGTCCAGCTCGTTTGTCTGAATTACGTCTGAAATCCCCAAAAGACCATGGCAGACTTGGACGAAAGTCTGGCTTGTTTTCAGACCGTCTCCGAGTTCAATAACCTGGTGGCGCTATACCGTGAACTCGTCATTTCCATCGGCGAGACGGCAACCGACTGCGCCTCCGTGCGGGGGGAGATGTGCAGGACCAGGACAGGAGCCTGCGAGACAGCGCGGGCGGCGCATCACAGCCTGTCCCTCATCCCGGGGTATGTATGGGGTTAGGCTTATCACAGTCAGAGTTAGGGTCATGCCCATAGAAATGAATGGAGAGTCACCACAGTGATGGGAGTGTGTGTGTGTGTGAGCCAGTGAGATAAAGACAGAGAGACATTCCTTCTGCGGTGTTTGTATGGTAAGGGTGATGGAGAGTGGGTGACTGCTTATGCAGAGTGAAGTTAGGAGAGATCAGCTGTGATTCCACATGATACCTCTGGACAGACAGACTAAAGCTTCAACCCCTGAATCACATCAGTTGTGCATTTTGAGCCATTTAGTGAACACATACAAAAAGCTGATTTTCTGATAACATGTAGTTAGATTTGTATGTTACCATTAAAAGTCAAGTATCAAAATCCCACACACTGCTGTTTTCTTACTTACTCTAATAACTTTAATCAGAGAATTTACTTAACTGTATTAATAAAGTTTTGTTTCATGGTGTTTCAAGCACTTTGCATTACATTAAGCACATAAGTAACTGAATGTTCATACTTTGAATAAGGCTGAGTTCGCTGATATCAGGTAGGCTTTTCTAATGGTTTATGGTTGTTATTAATAATAACAGAATTAAAAACAGTAGTGCAAAAGTGCACCAGCCATCATTTGCCCTTCACTGTGGAACTTGAGGACGCAATTTATGGGTGTTTCTCAATACCAAGAACTCAGAGAATGTACTTGCTATCTTGCCTCCCAAGAATGAACTTGGATGCAGTGAATCATATGATTGGTCTCGTTTGGTGAGGATGCATCTGATGTATCTTTGCTATTTGCTGTGGGGTAAGAATGACTTCAGGGGATTTTTTTTACCATCCTCTGTACTTCTGTTCTTGAGTATTGGAACTGGTCTTCGGCAATGGAAGGTGACATAAAACGGATTCATGGGAACACAAGTGTGGTCAAGTCCTCGTATTGAGAAACACCCTGTGTCTGTGTGTCTCCTCAGCCCAGAGGATGGTGGCATCCCCCTGGACATTTGCAGGCTCTTCATCCAGCTTCAGTGCTGTTTAGAGATGTTCATCACAGAGATGTTGAAGGCTGCATGCCTACTGAGCTCCCTGCAGCTGTACAGCAGAGGTACCACACTGACTTGCACGTTCACACTTCCAGCAAAGCATGCCCCAAGTCGTCGTCTGCCTCGCACAGAGATCGGATTGGGTCATGTTCCTCCAGGGCGTGAGGACATGGCGCTGAAAGTGGAAATCAAGGCTGATGAAAGCTCTGACACCCCTATTCTTCAGGAAAGTTCCTCCTCAGCTACAGAAGGCTCGCAACGTGGTTGGCTGGTGGGCGTGGACATTAAGAACACAGAGAGGTTTGTGTGTGTCTCTGTGTGTGTGGTCATGTATATATTACATTGTGGAGACCAGTGTAGCAAAAACCCGTTTTTAGACCTTGTGTGGACCATTTTTTTTGGTCGCCACAAGGGGATGTCAATTTTATAAAAATCTAAAAAATATATAAATATACCATTTTCAGGTCCCCAGAAAGATCTGTGAATGCAATCCAAAAAATAAAAATGCCAAGTCTTTTATTTTGTTTGGATACTCATGGTTATGGTTAGGGCTGGGTAGGGGTTATGGTTGTCATAGTTAGCATTAGCATTTTTCCCATAGAAATGAATGAACGGTCCCCAAAAAAATATAATTACACAACTGTGTGTGTGTGTGTGTGTGTGTGTGTGGTGGGGGGTCTGTGAGTATGCAGGAATCTAAAAAAGTGATTGAAGCCGTGTGAATCATTTTTTTTTCTCCAGAGACATGAAGCAGATGAGAAACCTTCTCAGCAAACTCAGGGAGACTATGCCTTCACCCTTGAAGAACCAAGGTATCTTTCCTTTTCCGGAAGTATGTGTTTCTGTGTGCATTTCTTTGTGCCTGTTACTTGTACCAGTGTAGCTGGCTGAATCTCAGTCCAAATTCTGTTACCTGTGTGTAGATGACAGCAGCCTGCTGAACCTCACTCCACAGCCACTGATCAGACCGAGGAAGAGCCGCATCTTCAGGTTTTGCTGTCCTGCTAGGAGTTTGCACCCTGAACTCTGAGCCGTGGCCAGTGGGAACATGGTCCACAATCATGCACCTCCTTCTTCAGCACATGGTCCTCAATCATGCACCTCCTTCTTCAGCACATGGTCCTCAATCATGCACCTCCTTCTTCAGCACATGGTCCACAATCATGCACCTCCTTCTTCAGCAAATGGTCCACGAACATGCACCTCAATCATGCACCTCCTTCTTCAGCACATGGTCCCCAATCATGCACCTCCTTCTTCAGCCAATACCACCAATTCCAAACTGGCTTTTCTTCTGTTGAAAAGCAACTTCTTTTGTATTTTTTGCAAATCGCAGTATATAATCCAGCTGCAGACATAACACTTGATAGATATTTTATTTATGTAGTAAGATGAAGCGGATTGTCATTTATGCTTTGCATCTGATTGCCTTGCCACAAGTGTGAAACATTGAATCAGGTTGAAAGGAGCAGCACAGCTTGAGAGTGTATGCATCATTCTGATTAGCTCTCTGTTGGAGCCATGAGAGGTGTGAAACTGCAGCGGCCCACAGCCAAGGTCCACGCTGAGGAGAACCGCAGTTACTCATGCCGAGTGATCAGCCATCAACCAAGCAGCTACAAAGCAGAAATTGCATTAAGATTTTTGTTACAGATTTTATAATTCCGTAAACAACCATTTATATTGTGCCATTGATTTAGTCTTCCATGTGCCATGATCCTGTACCTCTTTTGAATTTTTCATTCCAAGGAAAATAAAGTATTATGCTTAAAAGATTTCAGAGATGCAGCAAATGGAAACGTCAGGCTTATAAGTAAAGCGATGGCCCGTTGCAGGTGTTCCTGTGGTGGATTTCACTGTAAGCCAGGGAATTTTTTGTGATCTTTTAAGAATAAGGAATACAGGCACATGGCTAAACTGGTATACTCTTTTCTAAAGACATTATAAGATTAAGATGCACTTCACTGGTTCAAGGGCGGAATTCTGGTGCCCACAGCAGCAAGCACATGCACAGACAAACAGGCATATAGTGAGTGTCACACAGACAAGGTACAAACACACCACTCATAGTGCAAACATAGTAAACTGAGTGCAAACACATTTTAAGAGAACGTAGCTCATAAAGTACCATGAAAAACAAAATATGGTCATACCGCATAAAGGAATATTAAAATATAGTAATAATAAATTTGCAATGTTATATGTGCAATTAAGGAACAGAGAGCACAGGACTTTTACTGTTGCAATGAAGGGCTCCTTCCTGTGTTCTGGGTGGGGAGAAGCACGCTTGGGGGAGACATGGTGATGTCTGATGGCAGTAGACAGGGATGAACCCCAGCAGAATGAGCAAGTGGCTAAATGTGCTCCAGTATAGCGCCCCCTGAAGCGGATGTGCGGAATTGTTCATACTATTGTCCGATTTTGCCAACATCCTGTTCTCTGCTACTGCCTGCAGTGGGTCCAGCATCAGTCCTGTGATGGAGCTGGCCGTCCTGATCAGTGTCAGTCCTGTGATGGAACTGGCCTTCCTGATCAGTGTCAGTCCTGTGATGGGACTGGCCATCCTGATCAGTGTCAGTCCTGTGATGGAGCTGGCCGTCCTGATCAGTGTCAGTCCTGTGATGGGCCTGGCCGTCCTGATCAGTGTCAGTCCTGTGATGGGACTGACCGTCCTCATCAGTGTCAGTCCTGTGATGGGACTGGCCGTCCTGATCAGTGTCAGTCCTGTGATGGAGCTGGCCGTCCTGATCAGTGTCAGTCCTGTGATGGAGCTGGCCATCCTGATCAGTGTCAGTCCTGTGATGGGACTGGCCATCCTGATCAGTGTCAGTCCTGTGATGGAGCTGGCCATCCTGATCAGTGTCAGTCCTGTGATGGAGCTGACCTTCTTCATGAGGTTTTTCAGCTGTCGGGCGTCACCTCAACTGATGCCGCCTCCCCAGCTGGCCAGAGTTTACATAAGCACTCTGGCCACTACGGACTGATAAAACATACATAGAAAAGATTTACATTCCTGGGTTCTCTCATGTCTTAGTTTGTCTGGGTGTCTGCAGTGTGGGTTTGTTTCTGTGATATAGGAACTGTGTGGGTTTGTGTTTGTTTCTGTGATATAGGAACTGTACGGGTTTGGGTTTGTTTCTGTGATATAAGAACTGTGCGGGTTTGGGTTTGTTTCTGTGATATAGGAACTGTGCGGGTTTGGGTTTGTTTCTGTGATATAGGAACTGTGCGGGCTTGGATTTGTTTCTGTGATATAGGAACTGCGGGTTTGGGTTTGTTTCTGTGATATAGGAACTGTGTGGGTTTGGGTTTGTTTCTGTGATATAGGAACTATGTGGGTTTGCTTTCGGGATGCTGACCCACTGAGACAAAGCAGATTTGAAGGCTTGATTTAGTTATGCACCATCACTAGGTGGAGCTGCTTCCCAATCAAAAGTATGGAGTCTGTCTGTGGGAATTTTTGCCCATTCATCCAGAAAAGCATTTGTGAGGTTAGGCACTGACGTTGGATGTGAAGGACTGGCTCACAATCTTCGTTCTAGTTCATCCTAAAGGTGTTCAGTGGGGTTAAGGTCAAGGCTCAGTGTGGGCCAGTCAAGTTCTTCCACAATAAACTCATCCAACCATGTCTTTATAGACCTCATTTTATGCACTGGGGCACAGTCATGCTGACATAAAAATGGTTCGCCGTCCTCAAACTGTTTCCACAAAGTTGGAAGCATATAATTGTCCAAAATGTCTTGGTATGTTGAAGCATTAAGAGTTGCCTTCACTGGAACTAGGGGCCTCGCCAAGCCCTGGAAAGCGACCCCAAACCACTACAGAGAAGAAAAACCATCAATCACCAGCGGAGGGTGTGGCTACAGACAAGGGTGACCATCCAGCGCTTATGGAGGGCAGAGTTACAGAGAACAGTGACCATTCATCACTATGGGAGGGTGTGGCTACAGACAAGGGTGACCATCCATCACTAAAATGAGATATATTGAGGAAATGACTGTCTTCTCAGCTACAATCAACGCAACCCCCTCCAGAAGAAATGGGAGGGGCCATTAGGCTGCAGACAGCTAACACTCACACAAACACACAGCACAGGCATGTAGCTGGAAGGTCCACTGAGAGATAATGCATTAAACGCTCTTCTCAGGATGTCTGGTGAGTTCAGCCTTGCTGTGAATGTGTGTTGTGTACACTTTGTCTCATCGTCCAGGCTTTGTCCTCTATGTTACCTATCCACTGGCTATAGTCCAGCCTCTGTCTCTATCCACTGGCTATAGAGCAGGCTCTGTCTCTATCCACTGGCTATAGAGCAGGCTCTGTCTCTATCCACTGGCTATAGTCCAGGCTCTGTCTCTA
>JAODLC010000123.1:30562035-30584203 GCA_026781145.1 Hippopotamyrus pictus | reverse complement strand
GTATCCAAACCCGGAGTTCTAGCATAACCTGGCAGTATGTCAGTGTATCCAAACCCGGAGTTCTAGCATAACCTGGCAGTATGTTAGTGTATGCAAACCCGGAGTTCTGGCATAACCTGGCAGTATGTCAGTGTATCCAAACCCGGAGTTCTAGCATAACCTGGCAGTATGTCAGTGTATCCAAACCCGGAGTTCTAGCATAACCTGGCTAGTGTGTTAAACTCTTTTTACGCCTACAATGTAGTTTGTGGTCTGCACGTTTCTTTTACCCTGCTCCTACTATAATTACAACCTCTTTTCCATTAATAGCAAAATGTTGAAAAGTTTAATACAAGGCCTGTATGACTGTGGCACTGCTGAATGTGCCGGCCAATTGCTTGGTTTAACTTTCAATTTAAATTTTAAATTTCAAAGGGCTGCATGGTGCAGTTCTTTACCTTGAAACTGTATCATGTTCGCTGTGCTTTCCAGACAGTACATGGAGGATGTGTGCGTCTTGGATGCTGAGACGGACCGTTTTACGATGATGTCCATCTGTGGTTTCTACGCTGGCCGTTGCCATGGCGATCAGCTGTTCTTCATAAAGCTTGGAACATGTGCGAGTGATGAGACCCACAGGGATTGGGCACGCTTCAGAGTGAGGCTGTCCAGTCAGAGCGGGATCCAGGAGCCCTGTGGGTATGACACCTGCTATGATTGGGAGACCTGCACCGGTAGGACAAAGAACACTACTATTACTATTACTGTTATTATTACTGCTGCTGTTATTGCTGTTATTATTACTGCTGCTGTTATTGCTGTTATTATTACTGCTGCTGTTATTGCTATTATTACTGCTGACTTTACTGCTATTACTATTGCTACTGTTGCTGATAATATTTTTGCTATTACTACTGCTGTTATTACAGTTATTATTGCTGCTGCTGTTCTTTTTATGGGAACCACAGCATTGGTAACTCAGGAAGGAGTTGGTGTACTTGTAGCACAGCTAGCTATACTTAAACTCTTCTCCTGACCTTTCCCTCTTTGACTGGGTGTTGGCCTTTGGCCCTTCATCTGGGTTTTGTAGCTGTACTCCATTTCCAAACGTTTTGCTCTGATTTTGCTCAGGGTTGTCCTCGCTGAGATGTGAGTGTAAGCTCCCTCGGGACTGCCCCAGGGACGGCACCCGCAGCTTCTGCGTGCAGATGATGAAGACGCAGAACAGGAGGGCCCTTTCTGCCTGTTCTGTGGCAGCCTTGAGGTGCTCGGGGATGCAGTTCAGCATCCTGCAGGATACGGATTGCGCTGCATAGGGCCTGCCGTGCACAGGAGGTGTTATGAGCAAACAAAACACAAGTGGAAGGCTGGAGATTTTGGTCACTATAATGAAATGTATTAGAAGCAGGAGTATTTCATGCAGTAAAGAATACTAAACAATAAACACTCAGCACCATAATAAAAATTATAAAAATCATTCAGCATTATTTCTTTACAGTTTTGTGGCATGTTATTCTAAGCATGCTGCTATAGTTACACTAACACTAACAGTAACCGCTGCAGTAGCTGAGTAAAGTTCTGCAATCAGTAAGAGTTTGACGTTTCCACAATTTTGGCCACTGTAGTGTATACAAAATTGTATCTATATTCTTTCATCTGTCTTTGTCTGGCTATATTGAAGTATTAAATTGTTTTCTTATGCTGTACTAAATGTATTTTATATTGATAATCTTTTGCACTCTCTATTATGTTTGTTATTTTGTTTAATATTTGCTTTAAATTTATTATTTCTTATATGGACAACATATATATACATATATAAACAAATAGGACACAGAACAATCTGTCTGCCAATAAATGGGGTACCCCAGGGCACTATGGAGGGACCACTGGTTTGTCTAAACCCGAAGCTTGACAAAGCCATGACCTCCTAATGATTACATTTCCAGTTGAGTTGTGAGTAGGTATTTTGGCAGACACAGGCAGCGTGAACAATTAAAGTGGGCAGACACTTCATGTCATGTGATGCTATTTGATGAAAAAGTAGCTAATGTGGGAGTAGGAGAGAGAACAAACAGATGGGAGACACCATAACCCAAACCTGACAGTGAACAGACAGTGGGGAGATACAATAACCCAAAACTGAGAGATACCAGACAGAAAGGAGAGATACTATAACCCAAAGCTGAGAGAGAATAGACAGAGATGGGAGATACCATAAAACGGGCCTGATAGAGAACAGAGGGGGAGATACCATAACCCAATCCTGAGAGAGAACAAACAGTGAGTGGAGAAACCGTAACACAAACCAGAGAACGAAAAGATGACCCAGAACCCAGATGGACAAGTGTACCATGTGAGTCGTATAATGTTATGCTTCTATATTGACCAGAGGTCAAAGTTTCATGTACTTCATCAATTGAGGCAGAGCGGTTTGAAATCAGACCATTTCTGTCTGTGCCGGCTTAGCATATTGGATAAAATGGCTTTTAAGCACTATGGTCAGTACTGAGAGCTGCATCAGAAGATCTCCTCCAATGCAGAAGTAGAGATCTCCTCCAATGCAGAGGTAGTTTGAGATCCCACAGAGATCAGGATACATATTGAATGGGGTGACCAGCTGTGGCCACACAGCATGCAACCGCCCCCCACCCCAACTGGCCCCACAGCTTCCTAAACAGGGGGTGCACAAACAGTGACCTGTCATTCCTGCTGTCAGAGCCCAGCAGAGCAAGAACTTCCTGTCTCTGTATTCTGACCCCAACCCCTGACCCTCAAATACTGACTCACAGCCTGTTATTCTTGCCTTTGTGCTCAGAAAAATGTCTCAAACATAATTTGGTGCCGTCAGAAACGGCAGCATTGAATTCCGCAGACAGCCTTCTCATTCGGTCCAGGTATCTAAGCGGTACTCATCTCACACTCACCAGCTTCTACAGTTCTTATAAGTACTGGATCGATCACCTGAAAATAAATAATAAATGTGTTTTTACCTGAATGCTATGAGTTTTTGTTACGATATGTAGGTCTGAAAGTACATATTCATTTATTGCAGATTCCAGTCGTATGAATCTTTCCCCACTAGTTAGGTAGTTACTTATATTCCTTTGTGTATGTTTTACTGTCCGTGTTTGAAAATGTAATTTATATTATTTACATTTTTTATATGTATAAACATTGAAAGTAAGAACTGTAACAAAAACAGTAATGGTAGGGTGAATATTGGGACAAATGGTAAATTGGGACACAGCAATTTACTAGCTGTGCATAAAGTCACTGAAGTCATTCTTCTGGTCACATACTGTGTCCTCATCCAGCAATATAATTATATATTGATATGGTATTTATTACTATTAATATATAATAATCACTGTATTATATTGTGACACCTAGAGGAACTATGTTCCGGGGCAGCAAACACGAAGCAAGGCAGCAACTTCAAACACTGGGTTCTTTATTATGAACCTTTAAAAGGACTCAAATGGCAGCTACAACTCCAACAACCACCTGACCGGAAAACAGAAGGACATCTGACGCTGGCCTGTAAGGGACACACATGGAGCCTTTAAGGGGACAAACGTGCGTACAGGCAGTAGAGCGCAATGAGTCATATTCTAAAAACTTTTTTTTTTTTTTTTCGGTTTGGCAGCTTATAAAAACTTAAAATCCAAAACGGATCAAAATAACCCCAACAAAACAGAATTCATATGACCCTTTACTTTACTCTCACTCCCGCCAACATTCATTTTTGAAACAGGTGGACTCATGGGCAGGTTCTCAAAAGGCACCGAGGGATAATCAGCCCAGTGCCAGCTTCATGTTGCTGGAAATGAGACACATGTAATGGTTTTTAGATTCACCTGTAAAGTGGAGTAATACAGCTGATGTGAAATCTCTGAGTGTGGTTACACTCTGATAACCACACTCATAGAACACCCCTTGTCCAATCAGATTTCTTGGTTGGAACTAATTGTTGTATAAGTAATATATAATAGCATATAATGTGCTAGTTCAGCTCCTTAGTTGCTCACTGTGTCTGAAGGTTAGAGGTTACTCTGTGCTGCAGTATGGGTTTGTGCTGTGGTCGCTTGCCTGTTCCTGCTCCCTGTGTTGCCTTGTTTCCGGACCTTGTTTCCTTGTCATTTCTTGTAGTTAGCTCTTGTTTTCCCTATTTTGACCCCTCGTGGTCTTTTCCTTTGTAGTTTTATCCAGAGAATTTAGTTTCCGTAATAAACCCCCTTTGTGTCTCACAGCCGTTTCTGGATTGTCCTGCCTGTGCCCTGCCCCATTCCCATGACAATTTTGTATATTTTTTGACAACTAAAAAGTAACACTGCACCAAAATGGTTACACATCACCCTACTGGGATGTAGTATAGGTACAGAACACACACATACATCCTTCTGCGAGTTGTATTTCAGCCAATGAGTGCATACATTGTGCAAAATGCATCCTGACCTTGTCTGTTATGATCCAATCCACGCACTCCAATCCAATCACAGTCAGTGACAGCTTTCAGATTAAGGGAACGTGTATCTGACTGGACGAATTGGTGTAGGAATCTTTCTGCTGTTACACAGATGTACAGATTGGGTGCGTTGGGGATATTCTTCACTTTTAACTAAATCCTTTCTGCTCCAAAACCACCAGTTACATGTTGGAAGGAAGTTCAAGTTTGATTTGATTGCTGAAATGTGGCTGCACACAGAAGTCCATGTGAATCTGCCCTTGTTCCAGTATGTTTTGGCTAGTGGTACCTTCCTGTTGCTGAAGAGGCAGCTCTGATATCTCGGAGGAGACATTCTTTCGGTCTTCCGGTTTTCTCTGGAGATACATTTAGTGTCTATTTGTTAGTCCATGATCTTTGGCCGTATTTCTTTGCCCTTTTTGTCCTAATGAAGACCATGGGGAACATCTGGAATGCATCCTCAGCTAAAGACCTACGCCAGGACGTCGGTGTCACGCCCAGCTTGTCCGATCCTCCTGTGTGCCACGCCCCCTCACTTACCTCGTGTGAAACTCCGATTGTAACCAGCTGTTTCCTGTTTTGCCTGTTTAGTCCTGTGAATTTAAGTCAGTTTGCTCAGATCCGTCATTGACGGATGTACCGTGCTGTCCTGTCTAGTCCGTTTTATCCCAATTAAAACCCCGTATTTGGATCATTGTCTGTCCAACTCGTGCTTCCCGGCTTCCTGCCTGCTCGCGGCATTATGGTTCCCTCTGCACTGTCTGGCAGGGAAGAAACCAGACAGCCCAAGAGTGCTTTAGTGCATTTTAGTTTGTGCTGAGGCAGAGGAAAAGCAGCTCAAAAAGTGCCACAGTCTTAAGAGTTTTTTTTCTTTAACTTCATTTGCTGAGTAATATGCATATATGGCAGTTTGACTGACCCCAGCTTTGGTCATTGCGTTCTTCGCTGTTGTTACTCCTGTTCTCTTCTGGAAATAATGTTACTTTACTGTTATTTTATGCAGACAAGAAAATTATTAAAACTGTTATTAAAGACAAAAAAATGACCATTTAGGCTAAAAATTATGCATTTAATTAATCAACTTCATATGTGAAACATTATCTGCTCAATATACAAAGACAATTCAATTTAACCAGCTTGAATTTGGAATTTTTAACAGTCAGGAAATACAAAATATTCAAAAAATACAAAAGGTCTGTAATGCCTGTAAGCCAATGTGCATGGTGTTGAGGTGTGTTATGTACAGGGCCAGCAGGGGGCGTGCAGTGCAACAGGGACAGGCAGGATATTTCTCCAGTGCTCAGATGTCAGTGATTGCTCCCTTCCTCTTTCACTGCTGCTGTCAGTGTCAGGTGAGGCATGCACACTGCCCACTTTCACGCATCATTTAATGTGCGAAATGTACTTTATGTCATAGTGTGGAGAAGAAACTAGATTATCCGTATAATCTCAATATTTTACTGCTGAGAATCTGTTCACAAAAACATAGCTACAGGTCACATGGAAACTTAACTCCGAAACCAAAATAAAACAGCTGTTTGGTCCAGGGAAGGGTGCATTGTGTCAGGCGCTGAGCTGAGTGGGATTCGTGTACATCTCAGCACCGTGCAGCCTCCCTAATGCAGTGACTCTCACACGGGGCAACTGAGCTTCAGGGGAGCTTGGCCTGGACGTCGGCGCCAGTGGTGGACATCCTCACTCCCGTATGATGAGTCTTCAAGCTGCTCTGCTCAGTTCCTACATTTAAATCTGCTTCATCGGCCCCAGGTTTGGAGATACCTGGTTTGATAACAAATTGGAGAAAAGAAAAAAAATATATTTTGACATTTAGGAGAGGAAGCCATACATTTAGGTGGATGTCTGTGAGGCACCTGCAGGTTTGGGGTTGAGATCCCACCCCTGCTCTATGGGGGGAGTTTACTTGTGCTCCCAGTATACTGTGGTTTGCAACGCTCCCTGAATTGCCCCCAAAGTGTGTAGGTTTGTGCGTCTATGACAGGCACCCCCATACTGCCTGACACAGAGCCCAGGTCCAGGATAAGCAGTTAGAAGATAGATCTCTCTGCATTCATGAATGTTTTCAGAAAAAGCATGGATCAATGTCTTTTTAATTCCAGGTAAAACTAAGCATAATTTTTTATTTTTGAATATCCCGGTAAGGTTTTTGACCTGGAATGCAGTCATAATAAATATATATCACTAACTCTGTTAAGTCAGTAATTTTTCCACCAATGGTTCAGTGCAGATATGACCTACACCAAATTAAACCCTTTGTTGTTCCGGAAATGCCTTAACTGCCCCGTAGCTGATGGTGGTAGGTGGCTGCTGGGTGACTGGGCCACACCTTAATGGGCGGATAGGAGGACTGTAGCTCTGGCCCAGCTGTAAATCAGGCTTACCGCAAAGTCTACGCCGGTACATTTCCTGACTTCATCCACTTTTAGCCCCTCCCACAGCTCAATGAGGGTCAGGCCACTGTTTTTGTCCACATCAAAGACAGCCTGTAACAAAGGGCCAGGAAGGGGTTGGTACTTGTAGTTCAACTACTGAACACACATTCACCCTACTGGGATCTGCACACACGCACACACACACACACACACACCCCACAGGAAGTTGCCGTTTAAGTACTGAACATACACACATACACCTTACTGGGAGTTAACTGTAAAGTGCTTTGTGACAATGACTGTCGTTAAATAATATATAAATAAAACTGAATTGAATTGAATTGAGTTCCGCCACTGAACACATACAATGCGCAAAATGGGTCCCGACCTTCTCTGTAATGATCCGGTCCACACACTGCTTCCCTGTCAGTGGCAAGCTGCACTTTTCCAGGATTTTGTGCTTCCCACCCTGAAAGTGAAGTGGAGCTAATTAGTGAGCCAGTCATGTGACCCGACCCGCACAAAGAAAATGACAAACGATAACCAAACTCAAAATACAATCATTAAAATGGTGTTACCTTAGCAGAGTGTTCCATGGTGACGACCACTTTGGTACCAGCACTTGCTACTAAGTCCATAGCCCCGCCCATGCCCTTGACCATCTTACCCTGGGGGGGGGTAACAGGGGCGACAGTCACACCCAGCGTCAGCGTCTCCCCACAACTGTGAAACACACACACCCCACTTTGACGGACACACTCACGGGGATCATCCAGTTGGCCAGGTCACCGTAGCGCGACACCTGCATGGCACCCAGCATAGTGAGGTTGACATGCCCCCTATAGACAGAGACAGGGAGCACATGAGGATGCTTCGTCTACAGCAACGGAGAGCACAGGCTGGCATCTCGCTCTTTTACACATCAGTGATGATCAGCTGTGATGCCTACTGGCTGACATATGTAATACCATAATCTAAAATTTGTCAAAACAGTTCAGATATTGTTTGATTTTCCAGTATGAACATCTCCTCTGCACTCATCTGAGCCCTGTCACAGCACACACACACACACACACACACACAAATTACCCCCTGATCATGGCAAAGGACTCGTCACTGGAGAAGTAGGATGCTCCAGCCAACACGGTGACTGTTTCTTTACCTGGTGACCCAATAGAGAGTGAAAGAAATATAGGGTTAAAGGACACAAACTGCAGGAAACACAATTTTCGGATACACGGAGGAAAAGGAACCTACCAGCATTGATGAGGTCTGCATCCACTTGTTCTTCTGTGGGGTAAGGACCCTATAATATGTAGTAAAAGTATTTAAGACCAGATTGCTGTGGAGAAGAGACCCTCCAAAATGACAGAAAAATCCATCATCACAGCACCGCGTCCATTTGGTGGGTACTCACCAATCCCAGAATTCCATTCTCACTCTGCAGATGTACTGTGATGTCTGGGCTGATGAAATTACTGGCCAGCATGGGAATCCCAATGCCGAGGTTGGCTGAAAGTCTTAGTCAAGGTTTCGTGTGTCTCTGTCATCTAAAGGCCACCAAAAACTGTACCAGAATTCATTTTAATATTCAATTTTCAATAAATGTATTTATGTCTGTACATAGGGCTGTGTGAGATGATGATATATTTTCTCTAATGAAGAATGTGTATCGTTTCATAACATGCTCTTTTGTTAATTCCACTGTATCCACAAATCACACTCTTTACAGCAATATTTGAAGTCATATGGACAAGGCCGTCATATGGGACGGATGCAGGCCGGAAATATGAATGAAAGCGATGTCACCGCCCAGTCTGCTGGACCAGCCCGACCAGTAACCACATGCGCGCTAGGCTTCATGCGTGTGTACTACGATTCACGGTGCTGTCTGATCTTTGCCCCGACAGTTCATGGTTTTTCATTTACATTTTTAGATTGTATACATTAATATTCTGTTACATGCTTAATTGGAAATTTGCAAAAAGGTTCTAAAGTAAGTAAAACAAGTACCTATTATTTATCAATTCTATAACTTAAAATGTTATAAGAAACAGGCCTTTCCATGTGGTCAATTTATATAAATTATTCATTCATCATTCTCATATATTGGGATATGAGATTTTGGTCATATCACACAGCCCTATCTGTTCATTGTAGTCAGAGGGACTAGACCCAGGCTTATTCGTCGAAGTCGGTCCACCTCAGACTGTGGTCCAGGATACCATACATGCCATCCTCAAATTCCAGCGCTGCCCTCCGGATGATGCGCTCACGTACCAGGTCCGACTCATTCTTGGGCTTGGGTGCAACCTGATCCTTCTTAACAATACGCTTCTATTGGAAAAATAGTGCCCTCTGCTGGTTGAAGCAACCACTGACACCCACAAGACCTCGGACATGCGTCATACTTCATTCATAATAAAGTAGCTATAACAGATTCCCAGACAATGACTAAATGTTCTTATATTACACTATAATCAGCAACAGAAGTAAATATAAACTGGGCAAAGTGATTTTTTACAAAGCTTCGTAAAAACACCTTAAATGAAATGCTCCCAGGATTCGAACCTTCGATTAATTTGAAATTTTCTTGCAGTTCGAGGCAAATGATCAATCTATGTGCATCTGAAATAGTAAAAAAATCCCATCTTCAAACACTAAATGGAAAAGACTCCTGAACAAAGTACAAAGTGGAAATTCACTGGGCCACGGGTTCAGGGCTGCAGATCAATAGTCAGAAGCTAAAGGAGAAGAGTCATCAGTACATTCTGTGTCACCCATCCCAACGTGAAGGGTCATGAACTTCAAGCTCACCTCTATCCTCTTCTCGTAGCTGCCCCCGGTCACAATCCTGTCCACGTAGATGCTGGGTATGTGAACGTTTTCTGCCGCAAAATCCCCAACATCCACTACTTCCTCCACCTGGCCCAAGCAGAGATGAACAAATCCTCAGAGACACTCAGCAACCTCCAGGATCAAAAGGAACGTCCACCTCTGCTCATCTGCTCCATCACGTATGAACACTCATATATAAACACTGAATGAATACCTGTCCACTATTGGAACATAAGACAAGTATGTAGCAGAATTAAGCTGCTTTAGTAAACCCATCCCTAAACTGTAGAACACCTCAACCCTCAACCCAACACTAACCTGTGCAGTGGATACACACCTCAACCCAACACTAACCTGTGCAGTGGATACACACCTCAACCCAACACTAACCTGTGCAGTGGATATACACCTCAACCCAACACTAACCTGTGCAGTGGATACACACCTCAACCCAACACTAACCTGTGCACACACCTCATTCCAGTAATGTAGCCCTAAATAATATGAAGTCCTACCTCAATGATTGTAACTTTGGCTGCTTTACACATGGGCTGATTGAAGTTTCTCGCTGTTTTCCTGATAATCAGAAAAAGAGGAGTGAGAATTCAAATGCGTGTAAAGACCGCAGGAAGTAGCAAGAAGATTATCTTGCAATTTCAAACAGCTCATGGCTATTGCTTACACAAAGTAAAGTTTAGGGTGGATGCTGCACCCTGGTGGTGAGACAAAGAATGACAAGCTGACAGTGTATATGAGTTATGACTAAAGGAAGAAAACAGAAATTAAACTGATATGTGTCTGGTGGTCTAGACCTGAAAATAATGTTTCCAGCTTTGTCTGCCTTCCAGGCTTTAACCAGTGCATAGTCTCCCCTGATGGCTCTCTCCATGACGTAAAAGCGGCCGTCGAATTCTTGGACCTGCAGAGTGATCACATGACATCAATGCAGAAAGAGCTGCTCAATAACAGACAGATCCTGTGCGTTACGGCGAAAACCATGAACTCACCTCTCGTTTTTTGCTTGCAATGGCCACGGTGCCATCTTTGTTGTATTTGATGGGTGAGCCTCCTTCCTGAATCAGTGTTCCATAACCTGTAGGCGTGAAGAAGGCGGGAACGCCAGCCCCCCCGGCTCGAATCCTCTCCGCCAAAGTACCCTGCAGGAGCACAGCTGCTGTCAATCCCTGCCTTTACATGCATCTCACACTGAGGGGAGAAGGTGCTTCAGCCTCACCTGTGGTGTGAGCTCCACCTCCAGCTCTCCAGCCAAGTACTGCCTCTCGAACTCCATGTTCTCCCCCACGTAGGATGACACCATACGCTTTATTTGCTTGGTCCTCAGAAGCAGGCCCAGTCCAAAGTTATCCACACTGCACAGCAATAATCCCAAGCTGAGGTTATGAGCCACTCTGATATCAAAACCTACCCTGCTTAGGTAAGACCCTGCACCGAGATTACACAGCATGGAGACAGTCCCAGCTAAAAGTCATGTTATCGAGCCTGGCTCTGAAATCAGACTGCATGGTGACAAAGTGTGCCACAATGTCAGCTTAGTAAATTAGCGGTACCTCCCTCACTGCATTGTGCCAACTGTAAAGTTTGGTGGAGGAGGGATAATGGTATGGGGTTGTTTTTCAGGTATTGGGCTGGGCCCCTTAGTTCCAAATGTCAGCATACCAAGACATTTTGGACAATTCTATGCTTCAGCTTTGTGGGAAAAGTTTGGGGATGGCCCTTTTCTGTTCCAGCATGGCTGTGCCCCGGTACACAAAGCAAGGTCAATAAAGACAAGGTTGGGTGAGTTTGGTGTGGAAGAACGTGACTTGTTTTGCAATTTAGCTGATCCACACTTGTGCTGGATTAACAGCAGACTCTGATATTCATTGTATCTATCTGAAGAAGACCATGCAGAGCCAAAAAGCCAAGATACAGGGTAGTCAGGCAGAGCCAAGAAGCCGGGATACGGGGCAGTCAGGCAGAGCCAAGAAGCCAGGATACGGGGCAGTTAGGCAGAGCCATGAGGCCGGGATACGGGGCAGTTAGGCAGAGCCATGAGGCCGGGATACGGGGCAGTCAGGCAGAGCCAAGAAGCCGGGATACGGGGCAGTCAGGTAGAGCCAAGAAGCCGGGATACGGGGCAGTCAGGTAGAGCCAAGAGGCAGGGATACGGGGCAGTCAGGTAGAGCCAAGAGGCCGGGATACGGGGCAGTCAGGCAGAGCCAAGAGGCCGGGATACGGGGCAGTCAGGCAGAGCCATGAGGCCGGGATACGGGGCAGTCAAGCAGAGCCATGAGGCCGGGATACGGGGCAGTCAAGCAGAGCCAAGAGGCCGGGATACGGGGCAGTCAAGCAGAGCCAAGAGGCCGGGATACGGGGCAGTCAGGCAGAGCCAAGAGGCCGGGACACGGGGCAGTCAGGCAGAGCCAAGAGGCCGGGATACGGGGCAGTCAGGCAGAGCCAAGAGGCCGGGTTACGGGGCAGTCAGGCAGAGCCAAGAGGCCGGGATACGGGGCAGTCAGGCAGAGCTAAGAAGTCAGGCACTTATAGAAAGAAATACACTATACACTAATCACAACTTTGAACAAATACATCACGCTGAGCTGTCAGCTGGACTCTCCCACTGGCACATTGCTTACCCCGCATTGTTACTGACAGCTGTGAGGTGTTTCACCCCAGTCTTCATTAAGCTGTTTATCAGGTTCTCAGGGATGCCACACAATCCAAAACCTGGGTGGAGAAGAGCATCATGATGAATGCAAGAAGAGCTATGTATATTTTGCTGGTGCTTCGCAGCAGTCTGGACCCTTCCAACCTGGGATCACCCACAAACCCCCCATCTGGGATCTCCCACATAACCCCTGCCTGGGATCATCCAAATATGCCCGGCCTGGAATCTACCACATGACCCCCACCTGGGATTATACACATAATCCCCCTCCTGAGATCTCCCACATAACACCCATTTGAGATCTCCCTCATGACCCCCACCTGGGATCTCCGGCATGAACCGCACATAGGATCTCCCACATGATCCCCGGCTAGGATCTCCCACATAACCCCTGTCTAGGATTACCCTCATAACCCCCACCTGGGATCTCCCACATAACCCCCACCTGGGATCTCCCACATAACCCCCACCTGGGATCTCTCACATAACCCCCACCTGGGATCTGCCATGCTCAGCAGGCTCAGGGTTCCCCATCAGCCTTACAAAACAGCGCTCACAGAATCTTCATGAAACCTACCTCCCACAAGCAATGTGGAACCATCTGGAATGTCCTTGACCGCCTCTACTGGATCACTATAGAACTGCACCGGTCGCTTTGTGGAGCTGGAGAAGAAACAGCCGAACAGCTGGGAAAAGCACAGCAGGGGAGTTAGCAAGGTGGAGGCATTCAACAGGAAGACAGAATAAGTAAGAAAAGGAGCAGGCGTCTGATTGGCTGGGCTCTGATACTGGGTGTAGGTAGAGCTGTACCTGATGGGTTTATTCAAAGTAGAGGGACACCCTTGATAAATGCACTGGATAACAATTCTAATTAGCACAACTATAGCATTAGTACTGTAAAATGCTACTGCTACCGCCTGGTTTGTACTTCAGACATGTGGCTGAAATGGTGCGGACAGACAAACACCGTGTTTCTGTAGAGTGACGTCACTCTACCCTTCTTAATGGGCTGATCTCAGCAGTTCCAGGGGTTAAAGGCAAATACAGGGATAAGAGCATGACAGACATCTTAGACGTTACTAAACGATAAATCAATAAGCTCACATAGTGCTAAATCTGTTCAGCAGCCGAAAGCGACCCTACGCCACCCTGTATTATTCATAAACTGTCAGCAAATAGATTTCCAGATCAGTAGATTTAGGACAATGATGTACTCTGCCACCGTCACACAAACTCGGAGCGCGGTGACTGCAGGCAGGCAATAAGGGGAAATGTACCGACTGGGCAGCTCTCTGCTCCTCACGCACGGAGATAGCTATAAGGTCATGTTTAGTCTCTCGGGTGCTCGAGCCTGTCCCTGACACTGTGACAAACTATAGCACACAAATCCCAGTTAGCATCAATGTCCACAAATGCTTGTGAGATGAACTCCTTCAATTCATCCATTGAGAGGGGCTCCCTCTCAAAACGGCCTTTACTAGCCCCAACCCCCCCCCCCAAAAAAAAAGTCGGGTGAATGTGGTGGCCAGTCAACGCTACAACGTCGCATCGATCTAAGGCCGTGGAGAGGTGTTGTCAAAACTGTATAGGCCTACCTACATTTAATAACTTTGTGTAAAATAAAAAACTTTCTTTGTAATATAGAACCTTTAGTTTGCAAAATAAAAACGCTATAGGCCTACCTACGTTTAACAATAACTTTTTTTTTTTTTTTTAATAAAAACGTTCTTTGTAAAACGGAACCTCTACTTTGTAAAATAAAAACTGTATTAATCCTACTTTTGGCCCACCCTGGATAGTATTTCTATTAGCAACTTTTAATATCCGATGTATAGACTATAAATAAAAATGCATTTTAGTGCAAACTGCCACAAATTAAAATATGAAAAACATAACTGTAGAACGTATGCATATTTAAAATTATAATAGTATTTAAAAATACCGACCTTGAGAGGTTGAGAGGTGCCGCTTAAATGAACCCTGTAGGCTGCATGGGCATTTCTGTAAACTCCTTCCAGTCTTGCCAGTGTTTTGAACGTAGTCATGTTCCACAAGAGTTCAGCTCCTACTCGGAGGAATAATGATGAGGAATCGGCAGCGACTATCCGTCTGTCCGTCAGCCGGACACGGAGAGGGGGAGATAAACTGGCATCGGGAGGGAGGGGGGGTCGCGCAGCCAATTAGGGATTAACCTATGTGGCGCGCGTGACGCCTGACGGCTTGATTAAGAGAAATGCGCCTCGGAGTTCCGACGGCTTTTACCGACGTAGTTATGATATTACGCAATTTACTAATATTTGTATGTAATTACTTTATACGTAAGTAATTTTCTATTGTACAACTGTATATATTTTATTATTCCCCTATCTCTTCCTCTTGTAGCCTACGTAGAAATATCCCAGATAACATGAAGGATCGGCAGATGTGCGCCAGTCTCGCCTCTCACTTGGCACTGGTTTATAGGAATCGTGCCAAGTGTGGTTTACGCACAGCAACCTGGGTGTTGGCAAACGGTTATAGGGCCAATTCATTTATGCCACCGTCAGCCCAAGTATGCTCGGATCAATGGTGGCATATTACCAGGGTCGCCAACTCTTACGTATCTGGCGTGACAGTCACGCATTCAGACTCAGGCTCATGCAAGAAATCTTACGGAAAATCTATATTATTCCATTATAAACCTAAAATTAGCTACACCAAAAGCGTTCGGGCGGTTTGCAAACCCTACAGACTATTTAAACGGTATTAAAACTGTTGCACACATGTAAATGAGTATGCAGACTTGTCTCGAAATGAAAATCTCACGCCAGCCAGCTGACCCAAGTCGGCAGTCTTGTACGTATTACAAGGGCACCGGTAAAAGTATGCAGATCGCGTCTTTCAATTTTTTGATTACTCAGTATTTAAATAAATAGTCTATAGCCCATGTCTGTCTGTCAGCGAATGCTGATATCATGACTGATAGCTGATTTTTGTGATAAATTGTTAAATAAGCTGGTTCGACTTAGTCTTTATAATTGTATGTCAATTAAATCATAGTAATATGTATTCAATGTAATGCCACAATGTAATGCATGTCTGTCAGAGTTGCTGCGCCTCATTGGGCTGAAGGTGACCCATCTCGTCAGGCTGGGTTTGACCCTGATTCAACCCATCCATCCATCTTCCTTTCCCGATTGTCCTACTCAGAGTCAGAAATTTAAAAAACTATTTTTTTTGTAAATCATTTCATCAGTCACATGCATTGTGCTTTGGTCTCCGTGGTATTCAGCTCATGTGAACTCAGAAGCCCTGGCTTTTGATCTCTGCATATTGACACATGTCAAATTCTGCCCGGACCTCTTGCAACAGAGGGGCACGTGTTCTACCAAACATAGCTTCAAGGAAATCAATACAATCCAGGGGAAAGGTCTTTTTCTCATCAATACGGCTACACTTTGCATTGCTTTTAATAAACTGCTCAACCCAGCATTTGCAGGTTCTTAAACATCAACTTGGTCCCATTAAACGGCATTTATTTCTGTTTTTTTTTTTTTTTTTTTTAATACGAATACTACAGTTATGTAATATGAACCTTAATCTTACATTATCACGGCAACTCAGTTCAACCCAGCCATTCAAAGAGATATCGCTAAATAGCTTATCTTACTGGGAAAACTTTTTAACAATCATTTTTGATGGAATTAAGTGATCGTATTGGGGTCAGAAAACAATGTTGATTTTTGTTGTGAGAATGCACACGTGTAAGTGACAACAATAAATAAACGACCAAATACATAATTACAGTTACTGCATCTTCTCTAAGATAGCGGTAAGACACTGATGCACGCAGTTAGTGTAGACACATTCCGTTAATGCTGCTTCCCGATAATGTCAGTAGCCAAGGGTTTCATTCGTGTTCCCCGTGATGATGAAGCCTAGCTGGTGTTTATATGAGATTTAAAAGCACCAGACGAATGGTTTGTACGAGATCTTTATTACTAAGGTTGCAATCATTTACTGCACGTTTAAGACGAAGTCACATGACCGCTACTGCGGGAGGAGGAGGTGTGTCACATGACCGTTGTTGCGGGAGGGCGGGGCTGTGTCACATGACCGGGCCTCAGCCATGGCCGACGACGCCAGACGGCGGGGCTTCGAGTTGGAGCGGAGGGTGTTTGAGCTGGATAGCAAGTGCTCTGGCCTCCGCATGGAAAAACACGGTAAGGCGCCGCCGTTTGAATGTCCAGTTTGTATAGCGATACTTATTAGGAGCTGCCGGAGCGAGACTGCCCGCTCTTTTCGCTGTTGTAGCTACGTGTTTTTAGCGGCGCGCTTTAGCTGACACTCCTGACCGGGCGCTCTCTCACTGGACAGCCCAAACGTTTGGCCGCGGATCTCGGCGCGTCAGTGACCCGGCTAGCGGGGCTCCGTTTTCGCTCGTCGTTTCCCTTCTTTCTTGGGTATAAAGTCGTTTCACTCGGTTTTTAAGTGCAATGCCCGCGTTTGTTAACTGCCGGTTTAACCTCCCTTCATGTGTGGCGGCCTCATTCTGTCCATGAAGGATTAGGGTTCGAAAAAGGCAAAAGCTGGTATAAACATCTACATATATTTATGTTTTCTGTCTCCAAGAAGGAGATTTTGTTTTTCGTAAAATATCCCTGGCAGTTCCGACTGGCCATGGTTTAAACGAAGCTCTTAATAAGCCACCGAAATGCTGCACACACCTCCTACAGTGTCACAAAGTAGCATCGTACCACAACACTCACTTGCCTTGGCGAAATGCATCATTTAGTAACTCATTAACGTTTTCTGTTTTTCCCAGATGATGATTATTTGCAGAATGCTTCCACCATACTAGACAAGCTGAAGAACTACTACAGACACGGGGCCGAGAGCAGCAGCCTACCAAAGCTACTGCAGGATTACACCCAGGTAACTGTCTTTGCTGCAGGATTAAACTCAGGTAACTGTCTTTGCTGCGGGATTACACCCAGGTACTGTATTTGCTGCGGTATTACACCCAAGTAACCGTCTTTGCTGCGGTATTACACCCAAGTAACCGTCTTTGCTGCGGTATTACACCCAAGTAACCGTCATTGCTGTGAGATTGCACCCAAGTAACCACCTTTGCTGCGGTATTACACCCAAGTAACCACCTTTGCTGCGGTATTACACCCAAGTAACTGCCATAGCTGCGGGATTACACCCAGGAAACCGTCTTTGCTGCGGGATTACACCCAAGTAACCACCTTTGCTGCGGTATTACACCCAAGTAACCACCTTTGCTGCGGTATTACACCCAAGTAACCACCTTTGCTGCGGTATTACACCCAGGTAACCGTCTTTGCTGCGGTATTACACCCAGGTAACCGTCTTTGCTGCGGGATTACACCCAGGTAACCGTCTTTGCTGTGGGATTACACCCAGGTAACGGTCTTTGGATTGCTCTTGGGTACTGGTTTTCCTGCAGAATTGCTCTCGAGTACTGGTTTTGCTGAGGGATTATGACAAGACCTGGTCGAGAACTGTGATTGCTGGCAGCAGACTGATGATGAAGTCCAGACATTTCAGGCTGATTGAATTCTGTGAGGTTCTACTTTCGGCCCAGCGATGGGTTGGCACCCCATCCTGGGTTATTCTCTGCCTTGCGCCTGTGATAGGCTCTGGACCCCCACAACCCTGCATAGGACAAGGAAGTATTCTGACACTAAACATGATATTTATGGTGTATAAAAACATACATTTTTAATTTTTCACCTGGCTCAATTTGTATAAAAATTTTTTATACAGTTGTTAGAAAGTGGAAACTTTAACGAACATGAAATCACCAGTGTCCCTAATTCAATTCAAAGAGGCAATACATATAATTACGTGGAAATAAAAAATCTTTTTTGAAACTATTTTGAAACCAAGTCTTGTTTATATAGACTGTCTGTTTATCCAACATTTCAAACTCAGTTTTTTATAAAAACCTTTCAGTGTTTTGTCTTGCTAGGTGGCTAAAGGAGGCTGATGTTCCTTTTTATTATTTGACATTTGAAGAGACACATAGTAGCATACAGTGTTCAGAAATCTTTTCTCCATCTTGTTGTATTCATGTTTTTTTAATTGACAAGCTCACAAGCACATTCATTGAATACATTAATTTGAACAAATTGGTACACAAATCATCAAGTAATTATCCAAAGTTTATTTCTGTTTCAATTTTAAGCAGAAAAAAATCATTAGAATTCAGTTTTGGTGTGTTTGTTAAAAAAAAAAAAAAAATAATTTCCTTTTCTTTTTGTGTTACCTGTTCATATATCTTTGGGGTACATGGTTCTGCCTGTATTGTATCCCGATTACCAAGTCCTGGGTAGTAAGGAAATGATGACACTCTTTTCAGCATGTGATGTAGGTTTCCTTTGGGTTCTCCAGGTTTCTTGTGCCGTGTGTGTTGCCATGGGAATTTCTATCATGATTCGATTTTGATTTAATCAATTGTTTAATTCGATAAACCACATTCAAACATTTAACTTCACTGAAAAAAAAATCACTAATAGTACCATGGGAACTTTATTACACAAAGATAGTAGAATCTCAGAACACAAATTATTGTTATTAAATCGGGAGAACATGCCAGTGTCAAATTGTCAAAAGGCAAGCTACTGAACTGTACAGAAAAAAACAAAACCTTAAAGAAGCACAGCCCAGCTTTCCCAGCCTCCTAGCGCAGATCAGCAGAATGACCTTCGTTCATTTTTTATTTTGGGGAAAATGAAAGATTAATCTGCGGGCTGGATTTAATAATGAATTATAAACACTTTGCGGGCTGGAACTTTGAGACCTCTTAAGTGGTGAAGGAGCTGACAGTCGCTTGTTCTCTGCTATAGAAAATAGCCGATCGTCCAATGTACTCATCGTCATTATTTTTTGTAGTTGTGTCTGTAGCTCTTGCGCTGTTGACTTCATATATCGATTTAGTTTACGTATCGGACGGCACTTAAAGATTGACACATCGCACCAATGCCGATGTCTTAATTTTAGCACATATTGGCCAATAGCAATATGTTAACCACTGTCTTGCATCTAAGGCTAACAATACTTTTTACTTAGCTAGCCAGTTAGCTACCTCAGGGTCTTGAGTATTGCTACCGCAGCTTGCAAAAAAGAATGACTTTCACATGATAAAACGGAGGCATTTCGCAAAAGCATCGTAGCGCAAAGATCATGAGGCAGTCCCCCCCCCCCACCATTCTACATTTTGGAAATTTGCATGACGGTGCTGCTACTTTGCGTGCGAACGTGAACTAGGAGTGTCTTTATCCCCAAAAATCAGTTTTGACTATACAAGTCAATGGATCGAATAGCCAATTTAATAATCGATTCATCATAATCCATCTTTGCACCCCTTGCTTTAAGGGTTTCTAAGTATTTACTTTAAAAGTACTTTTCACAAGTAGTTCTGATATAAAGAAGGATCATACAGTCTCACAAATGTCTTTATGCTGTAATAAGTTCATCGGATGAATGGGGCTGCCTCTCCCTTGCTGCCCCTGCACAGGTCGTTCTGGATGTGACCTTTTACGAGGAGAACCAGCTGGTGGACCAGGAGTTCCCCGAGGACTCCTCCCCGTTCCGGATCCAGCAGCTGCTGCAGGACCTGACTGAGCCGGAGCTGCTGGCTGGGAGGCTGGTGCCAGCACAGGATGTGAGCCGGCAGTTCACCACACTGCACCATGGGGGCGCTTTGGGGGGTGGGCCGGCAGTTCACCACACTGCACCATGGGGGCGCTTTGGGGGGTGGGCCGGCAGTTCACCACACTGCACTCCTATCCCAGAAGCTGAGCTGTAGAACTGTTAGAGTGCATTTGTGATATTGACAGTATTTTTGTGAAAAAGGGATAAAATACGGAAGGAGCTCATCTCCCAGGCAGTGGCGGCTGCCCTCTGACCCCCCAGTCGCGTTCCATCCCTGTCGGCTCTACAGGTCCAGGCAGTGCTGGGTGTGGAGCTGCTCGAGTGTCTGTACTGGCGCCGTGGGGCGCTGCTCTACATGTACTGCCACACCCTCCACCAGAGAAAGCAGTGGATCAAGAAGAACAAAACGACGTTCCTCAAGGTCTGCAGGACGGCTGGCGTTGAGATGCCTGCAGTGTGTAGTCAGACAGCTTGTGACATACTGTGTGCGTGTCCCCTCAGTATCTGCAGGAGGGTGTGCGCTACCTGATGCGGATGCTGCAGGTGAGGAACTCTGTGAAGCTCAGCGATGGTGTCGTGTTTCATGACTCTACCACTGCCAGCTTCCTCAGTGAAGGTGAGCCTGCCATACTGAAGCCACCCACAGGGGGCGCCGTTTGGCCCTGTCAGCTGGGTCTGCGTCACTGAACCTGTGTGAACTGAATTAGGACAAAACATTGCTTCCAGCCATTTTAATGATTTTGTATTATTGTATATTTTTTTAAATTTTATATATCAAATCGGGAATCGGTAGTGACCGCCCCAGTCTGTGATTTATCTATATCTGTTCGCTGACTTGATATGCATTGCAATTTTTAAGCAGATTTTGCTGATGAGCGTTTCCAGCCTACATTTAAAGTAAAGACAAGGGCAGTAATGATACATGAATTAGCTGTGTGCCGTTTGGTTACAGCGTCTTCAGTTTGGAAGGCTGGGTGAAACGAGTTGATACATTTCTTGACATGGGAGAAACTTAAATTCAGAAGTAGGCGCACAACATGGAAAACATGCTAATTGTGTCTTTGAGTTGGTTATGGATAGTACTAGAGAGCTCAAAGACCTTCCTACATCACTTAAATCAGGAGTTTGGGAACATTTTGGTTTCCCAATAAATTACACCAACGCTAGAGAGAGAGGGTGTAGAAGATGAGGGTGTAGAAGATAAGACTGAGACTGTCGGCTTTGTTTCACCGAACTCTGATATTTTGCTGGAAACGTATCCAGCATGCACACTCATTTTAGACGGTATCATCAGAGTGTGTGCTTTGGCCTGGAATTTCTGACTGGGCTGAAAAAATAACTAATTCTAAATTTACACTACATGATTTTAGCCCTGATTTCCCGCTTGCTGAAAGTTTTTGGCAATCGGCAACAAAAGCCCCAGGTCAGAGGCGAATCGGTGTTCACTTAGTACTGACAGATCGGTCCTTGATTGCTATTAGTTAAGAGAACTGGACAGAGTTGCTGATGTGTCAGGAAGCCATAAGGCATCCAGTGGACTAAATATCTGGACTTGTCGGTGACCCAGAATTGTGAACCAGAATTGTGTAGTGTGAAAATTGTTGTGACTGGCAATGAGAGCACAAGAATATGTTATAAAAATATGTAAATAGTTCAGTTTGTTTAGAAACTGTTCTTAGTGTTCATAGAAGAGGTGTAGAGATATTGAGTGAAAGTTTACATTTCACACACTTGTATGATTTCTCTACGTGTTTTTTTGCTGTTGTCCCCGTTTCCTGAACAGGCATCTTCTCAGACACCCACCTGCTGGCGATGATGTACGTCGGAGAGCTGTGCTTCTGGGCCGTGAAGTACGAGGACATGGACCCCGAGGCCCCCCCCGAGCGCCGGGAGGAGCGCATCCACTTCCGGGATGTCGGCACACAGGTGCTGCATAAGTACGTGCTGGTGTGCGAGGGTCCTCTGCAGGGCCAGGGCTGGAGCACTGACAACGCCAAGGAGATCCTGAGCGTGCTGCAGTGAGGGCTGAGGGGGCGCCCGCTCGCGGCTGCGCAGCCTGGCTGCTTACACTAATGCATAACCTAACCCAACAAACGCAGCCTTCTGCCTCTGCAGCGAGACAGTTGTATAATGAGCTGGAGAACCTGCACATACTGCAACCCC
>JAODLC010000123.1:30546379-30559503 GCA_026781145.1 Hippopotamyrus pictus | reverse complement strand
CAGGGAGCTGGTACCAGTCTGAAAGGGCTGTGCTACCTGCAGAAACAGGGAGCTGGTACCAGTGTGAAAGGCCTGTGTTACCTGCAGAAACAGGGAGCTGGTACCAGTCTGAAAGGGCTGTGCTACCTGCAGAAACAGGGAGCTGGTACCAGTGTGAAAGGCCTGTGCTACCTGCAGAAACAGGGAGCTGGTACCAGTCTGAAAGGCCTGTGTTACCTGCAGAGCCTGTGTTACCTGCAGAGCCTGTGCTATCCTGCTCTGTTGGAGCTTTCCAGCATTGTAGATCCCTTCATATGTATTTTTGTGCGTCTTCTTTGACACTCATAAACACTCGGCATGTCCAGGCCGATGGACATGCGTGGGACCTTCAGCGGTTCTCAGCTCTCTGTTCGGTTCTGTGTGGCCTGTATGTTTATAATGTAAGTACGGCCACTTATACTCAAAGTCGCAGTACACATTTATTCTCTGGCCTAATAGTGCCTGGCGGTATAGCAGGGCAGTGGGGATTGCCTATTAAGACAAAGTGCTGTTTATTTTGGATAACTGCCCTCGTTCCTTGGTAACAGGATTGCCTCAGAAGAGAGTGGCAATGACTGGCCAATGGTAGGATAGGGTCATATTCTCATCGTGACTGGCTTTCCCATGAAGAATGTGTATGTTTATACACGAGTCCCAGAGGACGGTATGTCCTTCCACTCTAAACGGATAGGACCGCAACACCAAGGTCAGTCTAATGAAGAGAGCCCTGACCATTCATTCATGGAAAGCTAAAGATAACCCTGGTAAACATGTTGTTTTTCACTCATAGTCCCTCCAGGAAATGGAAACCTGATCTATCAGTAGCCCAAATAATCCATGGCCTGTTGGCCCCAGTCCATCGCGCTCAGCTTCATTAAACTCACTGCACAGACTAACAGCTGACCCACAATGACTGTCAAGTCGGCTTGATACGTATGGAGAAACATGGTTAGGTGTACTGCTGATTAAGGTTGCAAAGAGGTGGAAATGTTCAGGTAAATAACTTCTTAACTTGGGAATTTTGGGAACGTATAATGCTCTGCCATCTGGTGGTCATTTTGAAGAATGTAGGTTTTATAGCTACTTAGCCAGAAATAAAATCCATGTGGTGGGGGGCCAGCTGGGTGGGATTCCAAACCCGTAATTTTATTACCTGGCTACGTGCCTGACTCACATGTACACTTGTAGTGTACCAGGGGCCTGTAACACAAAAAGGATTTCTTGCTTAGCCGGATAACTTGTCACAGAAACATCCATGCTCCCCAGCATCCTAACTCCAACCCTCACAGAAACGGCCATGTTCCCCAGCATACTAACTGGTGTATTTGTGCGTCTCTCATTCCCAGTGACCACTGGAGGGCCCCATTTCACCAGCTGCTTGTCCCGGGAACAGGAGACTTTCCACTGCTGGTGGACTGCAGGAAATTTGCAGAACCTCTCACAGGCTGGTGCCCTCAGGGTTTTCTTCCTCAACGAAAAGTAAGGACAGCCCTGGGACTTTTCCAGAAGAAATGGCCTAATCAACAGGCCGCTTACATTTGGACCATGATGCCTCCTGTGCATCGCAGTGCAAATTTGTTTTTTGCTACGTTGCGCTGCAGGAAAAAGAGCACACAGTGTACACATCTCATTTACCAAAAAGTTGAGGCATTGTAAGTTAACTTGAGGCATTACATAGAGCAGAAATGAAACCATACATTTTTTATCAATGTATTTTACTACATCAAAGATTGTAATAAGTCACGGTCACACTTCTGTGGATGTTAACCAGGCCTAAATGATACAGACACAAAATTATATATACAAATAATGTATTTATGGATGTCTCTTTTTTCACTGGTAGTTTGTGTAGGATGTGATCAGTATTCAGATTCACACTGTATCATCATGCACATTTTATCACGTCCCTGGTTATCGTGACATGTATCGTATCCTTCGGTTATTAGCAATACCCAGCCCTATCTGTCTCTTATATGGTATATACTTGGCTGCTCCTGGTCTTTAGTTGTACATGTTAGCTACAGACCCTCAGTTGGCTGCTCTTTCCACCCCTGTTTGCTTTGAATATTAGTTATAGATCGTTCTGAGTCGTCTTTCTTTGTAGCGTGTCCCCTGGGGGCTGGGATGAGTGTCCTCACTACAGCTCCTCCGAGCCACACGAGTGCTACTTCAGCTCACGTCACACGTCTGTGTGGACTCCGTACTGCTTGCAGCTGCTCTCGGCCTCCCTGAATGTCACCTATGATGAGATATGCTTCAGCGTCGAGGACATTGGTGACATCCGCCGTGTACCCCACAGCCACACTCATAACCATCGCACTGTGATGCCATTCAGATGCCGCTGTTATGCAGTGCCATATGTTTTCTGACATAAGCTTATTTTAGCATCCCTGTAGGCATATTTACAGTGTCTGCTCCCCCCAGTCTTCCCCGAGCCCCCAGCTGGCCTGAACTGGTCGCTCCTGAACGTGAGTCGCTCCGGGCTTCACTTCGACATCCTGCTTCGCTGGGTGCCTCCACTGTCCGCTGACGTGAATGCGGGGTGGCTAAGCTTGGAGTACGAGGCACGGTACCGTGAGAGGGGCAGCCTAAGCTGGCACACGGTGCGTTTGCTTACTCGGTTCCTGTTGGGCGGTGCTCACCCACCTCTTCTGTTGCTGGATACCCTCCACCTGCTTTTTAACACTGCAATTCTGAGGCTTCTCAGATCAGCTCCTCAAGTTAAAGCCGTTTTTTTGGATCTGACTGTGTCCCTCTAGCTGAGCATTGATTCCAGGACCCAGAAGTCCATTTATGGACTGAGCACCGGCAGAGAATATGAGGTACAAGTCAGGTGCAGGATGGTGGCATCTGAGAACTTTGGGGAATTCAGCAACATCATGCTGGTCACTCAGAGCCCGTCCAGAGGTCAGTGTTTTACTAATTAAATCAACAGATAATCAAGGACTGCTTTTTATTGTTTTCTCTAACAATAACAAATTCTCTGTGAACTAATATGTCAGGAAAAATGAAGAGACCACTCCATAATTTTTAAGTCTCTATTGTTAAATCCTGGTTTAATCCTGGTTCTGCTGGCAGAAGACTACACTGAGCAGCTGGTTACTTCCAGGCTCAAAGCTTCTAAGACTGCAGTACACAAGAACAAGGTGAAACAGGAGACACTGGGAATGACCAAAAATTAGCCAGGTAGAGGGCAGAAGCAACTTTCTAATGCCAGAGATGACCGTCAATTTATCCAACAGTGCCTCATAAATGGAAGAATGACCTCAAGTGACCTTCAAAAACAATGGGAAACATTAAGTGGTGTGAAGTGCAGTGCAAGTTCATAACAGGCTCCTAGAAGCAGGACCAAAGTCCCCTAAAGCAAGGCAGAAGCCCTTCTTCAAGGCCTTCAGTGCCTTTATCAAACAGAGAAGAACCAAGCTGAAGAACCAGTTTACAATATATATAGCATACCCATAAATTGAGAAATGAGTGAAACTAAAAATTTTGCTGTGGTCTCTTAAGCTGTATTTGACCTGACGGTGAACACCAATTCACTGTCAATTCAATACTCGGTTTACAGTAACATAGTACCTCACAGTTAACGTGATTGCCTTACATTCAGTTTAGATTAATCTATAGTAGTTTGCATCTGTACAGACTGGCTCATTACAGGTTGTGTACATTGATTCACCACATTGAAGCACACAGTGTATTGAATTGAAGTATTGAAGTACATTTACATTGCTTTTCAGAATCAGGGTTTGCTCTGGGTGTGCTGCTGATCTTTGGAGCTGCAGGAGTCAGCACCATACTGCTGCTGATTGTCTTGTCCCAACACCAGAGGTGAGGCCAAACCCACTGCTGACTTTAAGGTTCATAGGTTTACTGTCATACCTGTTCAGTAGGCATTCGTTTGATTCTCTGCAAAGCATGCCAAACCACAAGAGCAGCAGTCATGTGCAATGATCAGGATCTCGTGCTTGTTGTCATGGATAAACTTACAGAAGGACATTAGGCTAAGGCACGGGTGTCATGGTAATGTGAATTGGGATTAAATGGCCAAAAAAGGGGGAAAATGTTCAAACGAATATCAGTGAATATCAGACATTTCATTTGCTCAGTTTCTACTGGTCATTTTAGGCATATTGCTGCATCCTTAGCAATGGTCAGCAGTATTTATGACGCCCTCATCGTGTCAGGATTGGTCCGTACTTTATCCCATTCTGTGTCATTTCCCCGTATGGCCAGCAGATGTCACTGGACATCCCGTCTTCTCCTCTCTTTCCCTTTTCTTAGCACCTTCCCTATCCCCGTTGTTTTCCTCTCTTCCCTGGGCTGCAGCAAGGCAGAATGATCTGACTGTGTGACTGCCAGCCATACATCCCTCTTTGGACATTTTTGAGCTATTTTTTACCCCATGTTAATCATGTTTATTGCGTTTATGTATTCTAGTATTTGCTCCTTGTCTTCAGTATATTTTGTTCCTGGTTTTACTCTGCCTGTGGCCAGTTTTGTATTTATGTCCTGTCTCTGTTTCTCTAGATGTTTGAGTCCTAAGTGCTTGGTTGATTGTTTATGATCCTCACTTTCCCTTGTTTAAACCTCATTACATGATCATATGTACCTGCCTGTGAGCTGTTCCTCTCTCAGTCATTGTATGCATTGGATTGTTTCCCTGTCTTTGTTGTAGTGCCTCTTGCTCTCAACACCCATTTCCTGCTTTGTTCGATGTTTTGTTTTCTCCTGCCTTTTATTCCAGCCCTAGTTAATTCCTTTGTTGTGTACTGCCTCTCTTTTTATCCTCTGTTATTTTATTTCTGTGTTTGGTTGCTGTGCCTAAGCTACCAAGTGGATCATCATTCCTTTATGCCGCGTTGTGACACTTGGCTTCTGCTGCAGGTTGGCAGGGTTGTTCTTGCCCCCTATTCCAAGCCCCAGGATCAAAGGGGTCGATCCAGACCTGCTGAAGGTACTCTCGTCTCCTGAAGGTGTTCAGTGGTCCTGATCCCTGACCAGATTTCTGCCTGCGGTTCTGTTGCCAATTCCACTGTGATGAAAATGCTGTTGCTTTATTGGTGCGTTCTTTAATGCGTCTCTTTTTTGTTTTTCTTCCCTCATATGTCCAAACACACATACATGCACATAAACATACGTGCACACCTGGACACACAAATAACATGTGCGTGCGTGCTCAGAATGGCAAAATGGATGAGGTCAACTCCATTCTACACATCCACCCCCACAAAGCGAACATCTGCAATGAAGATTTGTTAATCGATTTCCTCAAGCTGGACCTGGAGGAACCAAACCACAGAGCAGAGAACATGGACCTGAAATGCCTTCTGGACCCAGGCAAACCTGCTGCCCCGTGCTGGAAAGACGATTTGTCCCAAGAGAGTAGTTACAGCTCAGAGCAGCTGAGGGCCCAGGCTGCACTCCCCAATACAGCAGTTCCGCAGCCACTGTCTCTCTTCTCCTCCTGCCAGTTAAGCACAGCCTCCAGCAGGCCACTGCTTGCTAATCAGTGCTGTACCCCATCCTGTGGCACCATGGCCTTCTATAGCCAGGTGGGCGAGGTCACTTCTATAGGTGGAGTCATGCTGTCCACTAGGCAAGAGAGTAAAGCGGAAAAGGAGATGAGGGGGACACAGCCTGAGACTCCAGAGGGCAGCACCTATACCTCAGAGGAGTGTGCTAGACACATTAGCGCTGACTCCTCTACAGAGGGCTGCAAACCATCAGCCAAGGCCCCAAGGCAGCTAGAGGAAGGTGTGCCCTTATTTCAGCCTGGTTCCAGCCTGCCTATACCCCCAGTCTCTGGCTACATGATGTTGTAGGGCCATAACCCTAACATAACCCCTGATGTTCATGCTATTATGCATAAAAGGTCTCCATAAGAGATACTTCTTGTTCAGACAGATATTTTTGAGAATCATGTTTATTTTAATTGTACATTATCTAAATTATAATAATTAGGGCACAGGGGGTCTGTCACCTGCAAATGATGCTGAATGATACTTTCAGTTTACAGTATATACATGCATATCATTACATACATTGTTGGGTTTTTTTTCTACAAATGGACAATCTAAAAATTTTGTACTGCTCCAGTCACATGGGTCAATAGGCTATTTTTAAATGGTTTAAGTTAAAAAGTGTATCCTTTACAATGGATATTACTTTAACACTGTTTTTATGCTGCTCATCTGCCCATAAACTGTGCCTGTTTAAGAGACAGCTTTACAGCAATCAGATTACGCGTATATAATCATTTTCTGCTAATTAGGTTTTTTTGGAAAGGCCTGTCTTTATGCTGCGTATAATGGCTTCTGTACTCAGCTTCCAGCTTGAGCTTCAGGGTGAACGACTTTTCTGCAGAAGATGAAGTGAATTGTCAGTGCTTGATGACCAAAGAAATAGCTACTATACCCATTTGTGATTTACTCTACTCTGGTTACCGCAGCTTTCTTGTCGGGCAGCACAACAATCAGACATGAAGTGACAGAGTTCCTGGTTTACTAGGTGTCATCACGACGGGAATAAGAGCACAGTAATAAGACAGTAACACAAAGTTTAAGTGAAATACATGCACATGTATGTGACAATATGATGCAAGAAAAATTTACACATATTGCTGGTCGTACCTACTGAAACGAAAATCATCACGTATTAATAATTAATACTGAGCCAAAGGAAAACCTCTACTAGAATTAACAATACAAAACAAGGACTGGGCTCCCTTCAGTATCTTAACAGGCACATGAAGACACAGTCACAGTGATGGACTTTAAAATATCACGTCTTCAATAAGACTGACTTTATATCACGTAATGCATCACGTTTCAATGAGTGTTGTCACGTCCTTTATTATAAGTGACTTTGGGATTTTTCTGAAATTGCTTATAATTTCACAGAGTTGCAGGTTGCATTTTCTTTTTCTTATTTTGAGGTTGTAAAAACTGGCTGTTAAATCAGGATTTAAGAGTTTCTGTATTGCCACATTATTCTTCTCATTCATACATTAATTCACTTCTTACTTTGCTGACTAGTTTCAACCATTTTGGCTAACTCAATATGAGTTTACATCATCTTCCATCACTTAATTTTGGCCAGAATGAGTGGTTAAAAGTTAATTAGGACTTCTTGTTATGCATATATGTCATAATTTTGCATCTCTCTGAAATATGTTGTAATTTTTTTGTTTCAGTTTCCCATAATGTGTGTAAAATGTGCTACAAAGAACCAAATTTGGCCTTAGTTATTTACTGTCACTAATAACAGAAAATTGTAAATTAAAACTTCAGAACTATGCCCCCGGTATTTCATTACTGTTGTGTGCATGTCATATTTACAAGGAACACATTTGCCAAACACAGGACAAACTGGACAAATCTATGTGGTTGTGTATTTTGGGCTTATTTTGGGGTTTATCTATCCATTTTTATACAGTGGGTTTGTTTTCAGGGATGAGGTTGCTTTTTTGTATCGTGAGACTCGGTGGTTTTAATTACGTTTCATTGTTAAAGTGTTTTGTTGTGAGACGAGTAAGGTTACCACTTTCTATCTGAAAAAATAAGGGATGCCACCTCCATCCCTGGGTCTCCGAGGGTAACATTTGCGGAGCCGAGAGTTGGGTCCCGGGCAATAAAAATTTCCAAAACAATGTATATAACAATGTATATAAATCGTATTCCATGCTGGTTGAAATCGGGACACGTTTTATTTTACATTACGGGTCGTGCGGCGTCGGGACGTTGTAACGTACAATCCCCGCGTGCTACACGCGAGCCAAGCGCGGGAACCGGGTACGTGAACATGTCTCACCACAAAAGCTTCGGACACTTTTAAAACGTAACTTTTTAAACTTGACAAACTTTACACCATGGTGGCACGGAGTAACTGCAAACAGTGTCACAATATCAGATATTGACCTGGGAGTGCCGCTCCATCAAGCCGTTTTACCAAGTGCATAGACATATGTAGTAGGCCTTAAATGTAGTTATCAGTTACCCTCTTTAAAATAACATGGAAGTACTGGGGCTGCCTTTTACAATCTGCCAAAGGGGTATGAACATTGGAACTCTTTTTTTAGACGTTTTAAAATTATTGTTTTAATTCTGGCCAAATATATTCCGCCCACGTTGTATTAGTATCTCCAGGGAAATACAAATGGTCACGCTCTAAATGGCTTTATTACAGGTAATTGAGTCCTGACCCACCTTATCGGTACAGAGATGCAGGGCCGCGCAGCGGTAAACCTGGAGCGGCTCCTTGGCGACTTCACCCACATAGAGGAGGTGGGCTTCAGCGCCGCCCCGGCTGGCCACTGGCCGGCTGCGCTTCACCGCACGGTCCGGCAGGACTCCGCTTTCCAGCCCATCCAAAGGGCCAGTGTGTGCGCATTCACCCGCTTACACTGAAATAAAGGATTTTCTTTTTTAGACAATTACAGAAGTCACAAAAAGGAATAGCTTCCTGGAGGTTAAATTAGAAGAAACCAGCCAATTGATTAAATTAAGTAAGACCAAAGAAAAGTATCTGAAGGAAGGTAAGGGGGGAGCGCTTTACTTTTCTTCTTGCCTTTTAAGGTCGATCTGACACATAAACGTTAAAAAATAATCGAACAGCTAGGTAGTGTTTATTGTTTTTTTCTGGTGCACCAATAACACATCTTTAATCTTCCATTGTGAATAAAACGAAGATGTGCCTTTTGGTCCATTTTTTCGGTATACTTAGGCCATACATGCAGTATACACTAAAATGATTTTGACGTGTGTGAAAGTAGTTCTCACTGACTGACAATATGTCGTTTTCGTTATTGAATTTTCGAAACGAAGTTCGCGTGTTTATATTTCCATCTAGTGGTCAAAGAGCGTAAACATTTTTGCAAAGCAGAGCTGCTGTATAGATTAATTGCCCAAAATAAAAAGGTGGGTTTAAACTCAGGATATTGGGATTTTAGAATTATATTTAATGTTCTGAGTAGACGTTGTTTTAATTTTTTTTTTCCAGTACTATAAGCTGATCCGTTTATCTGCTAAATACTAGTCAGGGTCACAAAGCATACTACACCACAGACCGGTTGCCAGAGCAGCAATGAACATACAATCTACAGAAACACTGCTGGAGGACACTCACATGACATAGGGAGAGCCTGCAAGTCCCACACGCAGAGTGGAGGCAGGATTTGAATCCCTAACTCTGCAGGTCTGAGCTAATACTGTTACCCACTGAGCATCATGCTTTCCTCTCACTTTTGCTGTCATATTGATTCCAGAGAGAGACAAACTGCTACACACAGCCACTGGGTTCCAGCAGTCGATACGACAGCAGTGTGAGCTGAGGTGTAAGTTGCTCCCTGCCTTGCTTAGGCGGTCCCTTTGGGTGGTGCACGGTGTCTGACCTCCAGCCGTCCCCATATTCCAGGCGAGAATGAGAGCCTGAGAAACACAATTCTGCTGATGGAGAGAGAGTTTCAGGCTAGGATTGAGGTGGGGTAACCAGGATGCTTTGTTTTTCTTTCTTTCAACACATTGCAACATTATTTCATTATTTTCTGTACCCACTTACACCATTCAGTCACATCTATGGGCAATTTGGTAACTCCAATTAATCACAGCATGTTTTTGGACTTGGGGGGGGGGGGTGCGGATCACAGTACCTAGAGGAAACCTCATGATGACACAGGGAGTGCATGCACACTCCACACACAAAGCCATGGTGCAGACTTGAACTGGTATGATGCAGCAGTGCTAACCACTGTGCTACCATTACCAACCGTCGTTTCTGGAGAAATTGAAAAGGACATTTTGAGTTATATCTGCATATATTAACAACACTGAAATTCTGACAGACACATACCCCACAGGACTGGGTATGTTAAAGCAGCAATCGGTAAGGTCACGTTTCCTCATGTATGCAGCAGCCATAGGTTGGCAGAGTTGTGGTCCATTCAAAGCTGTATGGCTTATCCATGTGACTCAGGAGGGTAAGGCTTGTGAAGCGAAGCTGGCTAAGGATCTTCGTGATCTGGAGGACCGCCACCAGGAGGGGCTGGAGGAAATGCGGCAGGAAATGCGGCACAGTGGTGAGCCGTTGCCATGATCCATTTGTTTAGGGAAGGGAGTGGACTGAGTTCTGATGATTTTGCAGTGTTTTGGCAGGTGTGAGTAGGTTTGTCCCTTTTTATTTTGATCTTACCAGTAATGATTTAGCATTATTATGGGAAGCACCAATGTTCAGTGATGATGCAAAGAAACTGGGCAGAACTGCACTTTACCAGTGATGAGTCGGAAGCCATAAACTCTAGGCAGATCAGTACTACTGAGCACCGTTAGACTTCAGCGCACAGATCTGTGATGTTCCTGTTAGGACTGCATTTTAAGGAACATGAACATGATTTGTACAGGGATACACTGAGTTTGCTTGAGATGTTCTGCACACCTTCCCATGCAGTCGAGATGAAGGCGCTGGAGATGAAAGCATTTGCAGAGCTGAAGGATTCAGAGCTGGAGGAGATGAGGCAGAAGATAAAGGAGCAGGAAAGAGAGAGACAGAGCGAGCTTCTGAAATTACAAATGGAGGTGGGGTCAGTGATCGGTCCTGAGGTGCTTTGCCTAGCCTTCTGCAAGCACGGCTCAGCTTTTATACTGTCTCTGACCCCACGGCAGTTCAGTGCCAGGATGGCCCGGGTTCAGGCCTCCTTTCAGGGCCACAAGCAACTGCAAGCGACTCCGCCAGTGTCTAGAAGTGTCTTCCAACGTGTAAGTCTTTTACCCCCTTATTCCTTTGTATGCATGTTTTTGGTGTTTGATAGATGTGGGCACTTACAGTATCCAGTGTTCCCATATACTGTGATGTAAATACACGTCTGTGTGTGTCTTCAGTGTGTGATTTGGTTTGGGTGTGGGTACTGTTTGCATGGCATGAGCATACTTAGCATTCATACTTAGCATTCATACTGGAACAAATTTTGCTCTTCTGTGAGGACAAAACCTGAAGAAATTGCTTGGAGACAAATACACATGCAAAAGTCTTTTATACCTTTAATGGTTTTAAGTAAATATTCTTTGTTTTGATTGTTTGTTTGGATTGTTTGAGGTTTTAATCGCATTAAATAGAATCAAATATCTTTATTTTCAAATTTTTATTATACATGTACTATAAGAACGGAGGTCATTGAGAATGTGTATGTGTATACATCTGGCTTGTGTGTGTGATCTTACATACAGGGTACATATACTGCACATATATATGTGCACATGCACAGTCTACATATGGTGTATGCGTACATATGTACACAGAAGCTGCAGTCTCTGCAGGAGGAGAAGAGCAGGGAGGTTGCAGCTCTCCACCAGCAGGTGGCAGCATTGCAGCAGCAGCTATTCAAGCAAACACACCAATCAAAGAGAAAGAAGCTTTAGGTATGTTTGCTATGCGTACTGCCTTTCCCTTCATCTGAGAAAAGAGCAGATTTCTGTAAATATCAACAATCATAAACATACACACTCATCCACATACATTTCTTTGGTGCATTTTTTTATTTAGCCTGGCATTATTATAGACCTCATCCATGAGAATAAGAATTATGGTTTCCTAATTATACATTTGCATAGTAAAATTCTAAGCATTTTGCTATCCAATTCATTTGCTGTCATTCAAGCCTGCACTGATATTCTATTCACAGTAGCCAGTCATTATGTATTGCTAATCCCTTACACTCATTGATGTCTGTCAAACATCCTTACTCTACCACCACTGGAATAGCACAGAATATGAAACTAACAGATTTTTGCTGTAAAAGCTGCCTGATGGTACCTGTTATCAAAGGGAACATACTTCATTTGTGTCTTGTAGATGAGGCTGGAGAACATAGAAGAAGGTCCTTTGTACTTCAGGTTCTCAAAGCCCAGCATATTATTAGAGAGTAACATGAACAATCTAGTGGAGCTGCGGCATCAAGTAAATATGTGTGAGATCGACATCCATGAACATCTTAAAACACAGTTTGTGAACCTTTGTCATCACCCACCGTCTTGGTTCTTTATCTCAATTTTCTGGCAGTCATTGCTGACCTCAATGGCTCTGAGATCAGGGTCTTGGATGCCACATTCACATAATAGTTTTAACTTCTGTTCTCCGTGCCTGTCCTATGTGGAGGATAAAGGGATTACCGTAAATCTAATACTGTTCTGAAAGGCCTTAAAGCCACCCACCCCCATGCAACTATCCATTATTGATGTCTGAAGGGTTCCTCCGTTCAGTGGATGACGGTAAGGGTTAGGGTCATTGAAGCTCTCATCTCAGAATGGTTTCCTTTCTAACCTGAAGAGCAGCCATAAACTCACTTTAATGGCTTTAGACAGAAGCATCTATCAAGCAACGAATGGTAAAAGCAGAAAAGTATAATATCCTGCCCAGCATCTAAATAATACCAGCAGTGAACCTGCCCATGTGAGATGACTTTTCCCTTGATTGATGTTTCCTTTGTCTGCTAGTGATGGCTGACTACAGAGGGATGACCCTAATTCATCATATCTATCAATAATATGCACCTTCTCTATGTCACTAAAGTGACCTTTCAATCTGCTGCTGCTATCCACTTATATCTGTAACTTTAAATATGTAATGGATCCAATGTGTTTTATCAGAGACCTTCTGAGCTTCTTGGGTTTCTACAGGTTTCTTCTTGGTGTTGCTGAAGTGCGTCCGTCCCTCCAGTGGGATTAGCGGACTGAGCAGGAAGGAGCCACTGCCAGCCACAAATTCTAAATAAAGTGCATTAGTACGGCATGTGCGCATTGTACATGTGCATTTTATTTCTGAAAGTTATGAAGTGCATGCCAGTGTTTGTGATGTTTGGTTGTCTTGGAATTTGAAGTTAATACAGTTTTAACTAATAATAACATAATTATCATGTGAAATAGGTTAATCTGCAATAGTTTTATTTCTCATAGATACATTTGTCATTGCATGACTCCATATAAAATAAAAGGTAAAAACAGTCTATGTCAATAATGGTTATTTTGCCATTATGATTATTTGTGGGGCGGCACGGTGGTGCAGTGGTTAGCACTGTTGCCTCACACCTCTGGGACCTGGGTTCGAGTCTCCGCCTGGGT
>JAODLC010000123.1:30535835-30546279 GCA_026781145.1 Hippopotamyrus pictus | reverse complement strand
GGCGAGGAGGCCAAGGTGTGGGCAGCCCTGCGGGAACTGGGCGTGACCGTGGAGCACGTCCGCAACAGCCAGGGCTGCGGCAGCCGCAGCCCCATCACAGGCCTGTACCGCATACTGCAGCACCGCATGCACAGGAAGCGACACGGCGAGGTTCCGCCAGTCATCATGCAGCTGACCTCTGACCCCAGGATGGAGCGTCTGCGTGCCTACAGGCACACCTCCAAGCTTTGCGTCATTAGCTGAGTTGTGATTACAGACCCTTCTCCAGTAATCGTGTTATAATGGCACCGTCAGGGTTTTCGTGGTGTAGAAAACCCGTCTCTTTTTGCTTCTTTTCACATTTCGTATTTTCACATTTTGTGTCAATGGATTTTTGGGTAAAATATGCCTTAAATTATATACTGTATTGACTACAGATCAATTACATATTTTGCATCATTCATTTACGTTTCTGTGAAAGTAATGTTTTTGTCTGCATTTATTAAACAACATCCATGATGATGAGCCTTCTATGAATAAAGTGGGGGATGATGTTAGTGTTACATAGCGAAGATAAGCCCAGGTTTTCCTTATAAGGGGCTACTCCACAAAGCAAGTTTAGCCTGGCAACTTCTAAAAAGTTTCTATAAACTATGTTGTCAGGAAACCTGATTCCTGGTCACACACCAATGGCCGTGGTCCTTTGGTCCTTTGGGAAGTTGCACGGATCCCTGTCGAGTTCAGCTGCCTTTAATTTGAGCAGATACATTTTTTTCAGTTTCCCCAACTAAAAATCAGCCATGTTTTAGCATGTTTTGCTACTCAGTCCCTTTGAGAGGCCATGTTCTGACAGGAGAGCCACACTGATGCACACTCTCTATGAAAAAGCGCCCTGATTAAGCACAGCAGGGCGTGCAGGCTTCAGCAGGCTGCAGGTGAGACTCTCTATCCCCATCTTTCAAGATGCCCAGAGGGCACAGCTCAGTGATACCATGAAACAGCTCTTCAATGAGTTTACCTTCCAGAGCACAGTTGAAAATTCAAGTCAGTCATTTCATTCAGCATCTATGTATCCTGGGGCCTGTATCACAAAGCATGATTTGAAGATTAGCTTGTCGGATTTAAAGTTTAAATGGACTTGATCTTTAATGGAATGTTAAATGACGTTATTTTGCTAACATAAACAGCAGCATGCATCTGAAGGGAAACAGTCAGGTAGTTATGAAGTAAGCAAGAGAAACGCATTAGGGCTGGGTAGGGGTTAAGGGAGTCATAGTTAGCATTAGCATTTTTCCCAATGAAATGAATGAGCGGTCCCCAAAACAGGTCTGTGTATGTGTGTGTGTGTATCTGTGTGTACCTAACCTTAACCATAAGTAACCAAACAAAATACAAGAGTTTTTACATTTTTTGGTTGCAGTCATGGATTTCAGTTTTTGGACCAGGAGTTTCCTGATCCTCTTAAGCTAAAAAAAATCATCACGTTAAGGGGATATTTGGTCCCCACAAGGATAGGCCCACCCAGCACACACACACACACACACACGGTACCGATCAAAGGTGTGGACATGCCAGGCTACCTACAGAACAAAGGAGATTGACAGAGTGCTGTATCACATGACTGGGCCACCTGACCTAAACACAGTAGAGATCCTTTGTGAAGAGTTTGACTAGAGTGAAATTGGAAAAGTATCTCAGGGGGTCACCTCATGAAACTGGTGAAACTGGTGCAGGAGAAAACAGGGTCAGTCAGGCCCTGGCGTAACTGGGGTTAAGGGCCCAATGGAGGGGTCACTCTGCCGACCATGTGATCCGAACCGGCAACCTTCTGAGTCCCAACCCACAGAGCTGCCCCCCCACCCCAAACAAATTATTATTATTATTTATATAATAGTACAAATATATACGTGTGTATGCCCTATCCCTTTTTCCGATTCAAGGAATGCCAACATTGTACAAGCCAGAAAACAGGTGTGTACACATTATAAGTGCATAATTTGAGCAGCTGCATTAGGCTTCTGCTCAGTCTGCTGGTAAAGTAGCCGGTGAAGGTGGGTCAGCATGTGCTGCGCATGATGAGGTTCAGCGGCTGCAGGCCTCGCAGCATGTGTTGGGCTGCAGTACCACCTGAGAATAGATGCTGGTGGCCATAGGTCAAAGGGAAGAACAACAGGACACAATGAAGGTCTACAAAACCATTAAAATCAAACTTGTTGTATGTCATTTCATTACATCAGAATATTTTTGCCTATATTTATATATATATTTACTGTCAAAAAAAGCTAAAACGTAGATGAACTGTTTGGGAAAAAATTCCCCCCTCTAATTAACAGGGATTGTTTATAACATCCACTATGATCAATCGCCTGTCAGATGACAGAAAATGATCATTAACCTCAAGCTGTGTTGAACTGCAACAATTGTAATTAGTCCAGGATAAAGGCAGCTACCCTTTGCAAGCCTCCATTAGAAGGATGGAAATCTCAGAGCAAAGATTCAATGGTGGATAACAAATAAGTGGTGGAAAGGTGTGGCTCAGTATGTGGATATCAAACCCAGACCGTCTGCACAGTGTCAGCCACTGAAGGACCTCAGTGCAGGCAGAGTAACAAACCCAAACTGAACTTTGGATCAGTATTCCACTGATACTGAGAAACACTCAACAGGACAGGAAGCTCTAGTGTTGGGCAGTATTAACCGAAAACCAAACTGATTTCTGAAAGTTCTACTTACACTGATATACAAATTCAAATTGTTAACAAGTACCATCCATCCGATACAATCCATACAGTTGAAAGCCCGTATTGCCAACCCCTACTAGGAAATGCTTAACAGGACTGGGAGCTCTGGAACTATATTTCCCTCCTCACAGCCTCTGGGGCTGTCTGTCCCAGCCAGGGAAGCTGCACCTCATGCTTCTGTGTGTGGTCTATGCTGGGGATCTGTATGGACTTCACTGCATCTTTTGTGTATTCTCATTCGCTTAAACACACCTATGGAAATGAACTATCACATTATGCTTTCTTTTTGAGGGCTTCTCATTTCGGAGAACCTGACTGGAGCATTGAAGAGCAGAGTTTATTTATAAATATTTATAAATATGGCTGCTGATCAGCCGGGAGGACGTTGGCCAGTGCTTGACAGCATCTGCTTTCAGGATCAGTAAGAAGAATAATCGATCATTCATACTGGAGATTGCGGAGCAGGAGGGCATTGAGAAAGGCACCAATGTGGATGCTGAATGACCCATTTCTGTATCATGCAGGTGAAGGGCTTTTGTCTTTGTGCTTTCTTTTCTTTTCCTGGTGACACTTGCTGGGTCCGAGTGGTGTGACATGTGCAATCATAAATGCACATGGAGCTCCACAGCTGCAGGCACAGATAGCCGCTGGCGGAGATGGCCAGTAGAAAAACAGGGAGATTGAAAACTGCCCTAACAGACTGAAGCACAAACGTAGCCCGTTGAAGAATGACTTCATTGGGAAGCATAGCTAGTTTCCAGTGTCTGAAGCTACCTGGATCCCCACCGTTTCTCTGAATTCACCACGATTAGAATGATAATCGGCATCTGGGAGTTTTGGGGTGGGGGGGCATTGGGAGTAGCCATACAACCACCAGAGTACATGCTTATATCCGTAGGACTCTTCTGGGTGTAAGATGCTGCACCATTGTAGTAATCCATCTTCATCAGTGGTTGCTTCAGTGAGAGCCTCCCTTTCAGTCTGTGGTCAGATGATCTATCAATGATTGCTACAATCACAATTTCCAAACAAAATCATTAATTTATTTAGCAAACCCTTTGTCCAAAGCAATATGTAATTGAGGAGCAGAGAGCAGGACGAACCTGTCCCTGGAGCAATTTGGGACAAGTTCCCTGCTCAAATGATCAAAGGTGACATCACTCTGCCAAACCGTAGGATGTAACTTGGCAACCTTCCAATGACAGGCACCCCCCCCAACCCACACACCATCACATACATATTCATTCATATAAATAAATATAAAATGGGACACAGATAAAAACATCAAACAAGTATTTATTCATTAGGCTGTGGAGCAAGATTCTGTATTGCCTGTGTATAAATGGAGACCTTCTAGGCTGGATCATTTTCCTAAAATACACAGGAACAGGTCAACAATGAAAGTGTGAGATAGTCCAGGTGAGGGCAGTAGAGAGTCAACAGGAGGCACGATTGGTTTAGACAATGAATCCAAATGTGAGCTTCGGGAGGAAGAAGCATGGAGACCTGGGACGGGTGAGTATCAGAAACAGGAAACGGGGAGAGAGTCGGCTGTGTACACACACACTACGGTAGCAGTCAAAGGTTTGGTCATGCCAAGTCGCCTACCAAGGAGAGTGATAGTGTCGCCTCGCAATATTTAGCCACCTGACATAAACATAGCAGAAATGGTTTTGGAGGACTTGGAGCATATGTGGGACCTCCTTCAGGACAGCTGGAGAAGCATCCCAGGAGGCACCTCAAGGAACTGGTGTGGAGGAGAAGGTGGGGTCAGCCAGTCCCTGGAGGAACTTGGGTTAAGGGCCACTCTCAAATGCCCAATGGTGGCATCACAGGATTGGAACCAGTAACCTTCTGGGTCCCAACCCATGGAGTTGCCCCCCCCCCAACAAATAATTTTTATTTTGTTTATTATTTTTTTTGCATAATTTCATGTTTGTTATCTTATAGTCCTGATGTCTTTATATTTATACTAAAATGCAGAGAATAGTACAAATAAACATTTCTAGGTGTATCCAAACTTTTGACTGGTACTGTATGTGATAGAACAGGAAAACAGCTGGCTGTGCACCTATACACATATACATACACCGCACAAGAGAACAGGAAATAGGAAGAGATCTAGCCATGAACATACACACACTAGGAGTGTACTCACAGTAGGCTATCTGGACCATGCCCAGGCACGGTTCATTCCGGCTTGTTTGACTGGTGTGATCGCTCTGTACTGTACCTGGCCCGGCTTGAAGGAGCAGACCCAAGCACAGTAGGTTGGACTTCAGCACGGTTTGCAGCGTGATTGTTAACCATGCCGAAGCACGAAACACAGACATGAGGTTAGTAATGTGACTGGCACGCACATGTATACATGTACACTATACATGAACTGGGCCCTGAAGAGACGGATTGGGTAGGCTGTACAGATAGGATAGCAACAAACATATACAGAGCATTATACAACGGGCGTAAAAATCTGTTTGCATGCCGGCTTTTCCTTATGTTTAATAAACACGTTGGACTTTAAACTGAAAGAAGTGCTGCCATCATTTGTCTTCATCCACAACATCTTGTCTTTTAGAAGATGTGGCTGCTGAGCTGCATCCCTTTCTATACTTCCACTGTACTGCCTCTGCCTCGCATGATACACCGAAGCGGTAGCGTGTGGCGTGCTCCACTAACCGAACTGAATAAAAATACACCAAATTTTTACAGATAATTAACTTTTAAGCATCACAATACACCTCTCATTTATATTTTAGGCATGTAGTACTGAAAACCGGACAAATTTTCACACCTGTTATCTAAAGCCCTGATTAAAAAAAAACAAAAACAAAATACATCAACAAACAAGGCAGCAAAGGGGTCACTTTGGTCTACGGCACAGATGAAGTGTTTGCTGGAAATTTGGGTGACGAGAGTTTCTAGGAACAACAGGATACAACAGATAAAAAGTCTGAAATATTTGGTAAAATGTGTTCTTGTACATGCAGCGTGATTAAATGAAAATTGCTGCACTGCCTACTCAATAAATCTTTAAGATGGTCGCGTGTCACCATGCCCAAAATGACTCCAAATAAGCCACAAAACAAGGACATTAATCATGAAGTATATTGTGCTGTGCGATAGTGCTTTTCTTCCTGTTCAACACAAGAAGTTGCAAGGTGACGACAAACGCATGCTTGGCCCCAAATCGTTAAGCACAATGTGAGCGCAGACCAGCGGGGGAGTGGGGTCAGTCGTGCCTGGGTACGGTACAAAGCAACTGGGTCAAGTGTGAGTACGCTCTGAGTGAAATGTCACAGACAGACTGCTTCAGAGGCAAGTCTAGCCAAAATTGTGGCATCAAATGAGACCACAGCAGAACAGCTGTTCTTCCAGCTTATCACAGTCCTTGATGATGAGTGATGAAAAGCAGACTGATGAACACCTCCATCTGCAAGCAGCAGAACGTCAGGGGTCTCAGTGCTGTGGAAGTGCCCAGGGCCGCAGAAGACCACACTAAACCAATATGTTACAAAACATCCATGGCCTTTTTTAAATATAAAAGACATACAAATGAAATTAATATCAAACATTATTTACAGAAAAATTCTGTTTTGTAAATGTAAATTTCCATGTCTTATAAAGTTTTATAAATAGTGTGTGTTGACTCCTCTCCTGATGCAGTGTACTGGGATGTTATTCATGTCCGTCCACCACCAGTCACTGTGGGATACACAGTATCCATGAAGAATGCAAATCCCTCATTCCTTGTTTAAAAGGAAATTCTCTCAGTTCTGACCCAGTACTGCACACCCTCTTGATATGAATCTGCTGTAGGTGGAGTCCCGAATTGCAGACCTCACAGTGTGGCACAACTCTGGAGAAAGGACAAATTGCGATTTTTTTGCAGTTGAGATTGTGATTTTCTCTCTTGGTTCTTGAGCAATACATTTGATTCTTATTATTTTGCATTCCATGCTATTTTGCATTCCAAACTATGTGGAGATGCACGGTATACAAGTTCACATATTGGTAATGACTGATAATCATTAAAAATCAAGATATTGGTGTCAGTCCAATGTGTCAGCCTTGGCCAGTATTGCAGCCTGATATTTATACTTAATCAATATTCAAAGTCAGCAGCACCAGAGCTAAACACAAAACAGATTAAATAACGGAAATGACTGCATTGGACAATGAGCAATTTTCTGTAGCAGAGAATGAGGGACTTTGTCAGCTCATTCACCATTTATAAGAGGTCTCAAAGTGCGGGCCTGTGAAATCTTTATAATTTATTATTATATCAGATCTACAGATCAATCTTTCCACAGAATAAAAAACAACTTAACATCATTCCGTTAATCTGTGCCAGCGTTTCCAGTGAAAAATGCTAATCATAAACTTAATCCTCATCTGCTCTTCAATATAACACGTTTTTCTGCCCTCTCTTCCTGTAATGCAATGTAACGCAGTCCTGTGATTTATTGACGCTGCCCATGGAGAAAAGGGAGAGCTTGGTTTGAACAGATCTGCCCCCTAATGCGAACACGGCAGAATCCACATAAGAATGAGATCATATGGAGGTATGAATCGTGATTGCGATTCAGTCATAGAATGAGATCAAATAGGGGTATGAATTGAGATTGCGATTCAGCATAGAATGTGAATGCATAGGGTATGAATCAAGGTTGTGATTCAAAACCATCTAATCATGCAGCCATACTCCAGAGACAAAGAATAGGCTGGATAGTGTGAACAATGGAGAGTCTACAGCTAAGCCTGGCTAAGGCTCAGCCTAAACCTACGTTTAACATACCTTTGTTTGTGTATCTGTACACTATATCAGTGTAGTATGCTATATAGTATAGAGGGTAATATGCCTGTGCAATATACCAGGTAGGATACCAATGTAGTGTACCTGTGCAATATACTATGTATTATACAAGTGTAACTTACCTGTTCAGTTTAGTATACCAGTGTAGTGTACCTGTTCAATATGGCATGCAGTTTAAAGTGTAGTTTAAAAGGTCATAATCCAATTACAATACCGATGTACAGCAGTAACCTGGTTATGTTGCTCCAAAATCATCTTTAAATTAGCCAGAATACATGTAACATAATGCTTCCCTGCAAAAATCATTTTGTGGATTCTTGAACCCAAGACCACTTCCTTAGGAAAAGTGCGTATAAGGTTGTTAAATTATTTGGTTAAATTTGTATTTACTCCAGGAGTGGAACAATCAGTGGTGAAATGGCCCTCAGCAGTGAAACGAACCAGTGCTATGTAACATCAGCCACACCCTGTGGACAGAGCTATTTATGATACAGGTACCCATACGTGTGTGTGCGTGTGTGTGTGTGTGTGTGTGTGTCTGTCTGTCTGTCTGTCTGTCTGTGTTTGTGTGTGTGTGTGTCTGTCTGTGTGTTTGAATGGATGTGGCCATGCAAGCCATTATGGATGATGCAGTGTGACTTGGGGAAAGAAAAAATATTTAGAAAATATCCATCAAAATGACAGATTTTGCTTGTGGTTGAGGCTGGGCCCTCTCTCTCACACGCACTCATGCAGACGGTCACGTAGTTTAACTGCTGCCCTTTACTTCCAATTCCTAGATGTTATGAGGCCAGGTGCACTGCCAGGTAAAGTATGAAAGACAGCAGTGAGAGAGCAGTGCAGGCCAGGTGCCCAGCCACGCTGACGTCACTCCCAGAAGGCTCTGCAGACTCGTGGATTGTGTCATCTGTAAAGTAAAAGCAAGAGAAAGCAAAAGCTGCTCAAAACCAGGAAGTAGTTTATTACTGGATTACAAACAACCGACTCCTTAAAAGGAAGAAAGCAGAAAAGCCACTCCCTCAATGAGGAAAAGCAGAGAAGACACGCGGTCAATGAGGAAGAGCAGAGAAGACACACGCTCAAAGGGTAAAGGCAGGCAGGCCATTCACTCACAATGGAAGAGTAGATAGGTATGATGACTTGTGTTTATATTGCACTCTGGCTGCAGTGTTGCATGTTTGCTGACTGATGACGTGAGGGGCGTGTCCCAGTGAGAGCAATAAGCTACACTAACATGTATCAGAACCTGCCTCTTCCCTTTGACTGGATAGGAATGTTGCCTGGGGGGGTGGTATACAGCTCCTCATTCCTCGCAAGTCATACTCAGCGGTGTGCCGAATGCAGTTGTGTTTGTGGACCGCACAAGTCCAGCTGTGTGCAAATCCGTTGATCAGAGTCTGTCTACTGTCCGTTTCCTTTGTTGCAAACCCAGGCTTGTGACAATTAGCCACACCCTCATTTAGGCTACTCCATATTCTAGGGCACAGCCTTAAGTGCAGGAAACAGACAAACACTCATTAATAACTTGGGGAACAGCCAGATTGTTAGCAACACATGCAGCCCTGCTTTGGCTGACAGGAAAATGCTCCTGCTGATTGTGGGGTCTGACAGCATCAATTATCCATGACAAGCACTATTAAAGGATATATATTCTGTGGAGCTACATAAGGCACCATAATGAATGGCTACAATAAACACTACAGAACAGAAAAAGTAGTGATTCATTTATAATAGAAGCCCACATAGAATAACAGATCACCATGCAGCGATGTGACAGAAAACTTACAGTAAGTGACATCATGTAAAGCACAAGCCATTTTCAAGGTCACATTGTGTAGACATTGTGTGTGGGGAGGGGGTCCCAGTATGAGTATGAGTTACGAAATAAGGGAGACTGTGTGACAAGGACCCCTCCACAAATTGCTTCCTTATTGTAGTGGAGGAGTTTGTGTACCTCTGTGATTGTAGGAGCTGTGGTGTTGGGGAATTTGCCTTTTTTAGGGTCTCACAAGGCAAACTGGTCAGTCCAAATGCAATTCAAAAACCACTATGAAATAAACGAGTAATGAGCATGTAACCAGATTAGGTCAGGTTGCTACCCATGAGGCCCAGCCAGGCAAAGGCCAAAGTAATTACATGGGTACACCCTCCTGTGGGCCCATCACCTGCAGGGGGGGCTGTGATGGCCCAGGGCATTGTGGATCAAGTGGCAGACGACAAGGCCTTCATAGACTGATCATTGGCTTTAAATTGGCTTTAAGGACATAGAACATAAGCTGTCTGGTGGGAAAGGAGCCTAAGTCAGTGTGGGAGGTAGAGAAATGCCATGTAGATACAGCTAAACTCACCTCAATGCATAGCACAGGCTTTGGAATTAAACTCCTGGAAAGGGGCTAGACTCTGCTCTGTACTTGAGTTGCCCTGGGTGACAGGCACTGGGGAGATATGGGTCCACTCATAGCTCCCAAGTTCAGCATCACTCGGTTGGAGTTCAACCCCAGTGAACAAGAGGATTGCCTCCTTCTGACTGTTATCTGTGCTTAAGTGCCAAAGACTCAGAATATCCAACCTTCTTGGAGACCTTGGATGGGCTGCTGGAAGTCACTCCCTCAGTTTTTCCATAACAAGCATTAAGGATCAAACATAAGGGTTTTGAAAGTACTCCAGGGGCTGGAACATTCTAGGCCAGTGCTTGATAACCAATTTTGTAATAGTATTGTCGGATCTGTGACCATATATCTTGGACACTTGATATAGATTCGGATTCAGCTCAGTTAACCTCTCCTCATAAGACATTCCTCTAAGTCCAGGAATCATTCTTGTAGCATTCTTGATGTGGTACTAAGCCTAGCTAAACTCAAAATAAATAAATCGCAGGGCCCTGATGGCATCTTACCTATAGTCTTAA
>JAODLC010000123.1:30489954-30503612 GCA_026781145.1 Hippopotamyrus pictus | reverse complement strand
TAAAGCGTCTGTACCATTTCGGTGGGTGAGCCTTTCCTCATAAAGCGTCTGTACCATTTCGGTGGGTGAGCCTTTCCCCGTGCGCCGTCTGTACCATTTCGGTGGGTGAGCCTTTCCTCGTGCGCTGTCTGTACCATAGTGATGTGACTGTCTTTACGAAAATCCTGCGGTATCTGTGTTTACTCTTCAATCTCATAATATACCACATACATAATACTGTACATACAAGGCTGTATAAAATGGTTTGACCTGTGAACAGTGCCCTAGAGCAACAAAATAAGTAAAACCATATTTCCTGCATGACAAATAAGTGTAAATCCCTGAGGTATAAGCCATCCATACTGCATCTGTCTGCTATGTCTTACAGTTAATATCAGACATGTCTCCAAGCCCCATGAGGTGCCCTTCTCGATGAGCCCAGGGGTATGAAGGTGTGGCTTTGGGTTGAGTTTTAGTGGGTTTTCATGCCTCCATTTGAGATTAATCTCATTGCCATTTATAGCATTTTTATTTTTAAAGTATAACAGTACATTTAAGGCCACAGGCCATATGCGAGTGTTTTTTTGCAATGGCCTTCACACACTGAGCTGAACAAAGCTCTTACACACGCGCTGCCAAGGGCGCACAAAGTACACAAAACTGCAGCTCACATAGAAAACACACAGTAACAAAAGAGGCTGCCATTTAAAATGCGGGCTGTACAGCATGCAGCCAGAGGGACCTGGGAGCTGCCAGCCAGAAGAGCCAAAGCAGGAATGCTGAATTCTGTGCTGAACACAGATGTACTATAATCAAGCTCTAAAGCACCTTTATGCTGACATTCGGACTCAGGGGATTTCCCCCCCCCCAGCCAAATTTTACATATTCAAGGGTCCCTGTCAAGTGCTGGGCCCCTGTCGGGGTGTCCATGCCCCTCAGACGCCCCTGTTCCCACCCCCAGGAATGAACCTTTTATTATAGACACTGAGCAGACTGAGGGTGAGGGGCCAGCGGGGATCTCCTTCCTCTGTTTCACAGACACCATATAACCTCATTTTACAGTGTCCTTCCATCCACCAGCAAACCCAAATTGCTAATAAAATAAGAAGCCAGACATTCCTAAATCCAAGGCCAGTCTTCTAACTATGGAAGAATGAAGAGTATCTGTGCATCCTGGAGGGAGAGAAGAGGAGGAGGGAGACAGACAGACAGGCAGGCAGGCAGACAGGCAGGCAGGCAGACAGAAAGACAGACAGGCAGGCAGGCAGAAAGACAGAAAGTGAACAGCCAGATAGGCAGACAGACAGAAAGACAGGCAGCCAGACAGACAGACAGACAGGCAGGCAGGCAGACAGACAGACAGGCTCTGCTAAAAACACATCCACTTTCCTTTTGCCATCATTAATGTTTTCTAGAGATATAGGTATGTGAGCAAAATACTACCTACAGTAGTTGATTTGCCCAGTGGTTTGTGGATTTTCCCAACAAACACCCATGACCCAGGGATCAGACCTTCACAGTGGCTTCTGCACAGTGCGTATGGCTCATAATAAGGCCTGGAGGGACCCGAGGGGCCACAGAGAGGCCTGGAGGGACCCGAGGGGCCACAGAGAGGCCTGGAGTGACCGGAGGGGCCACAGAGAGGCCTGGAGTGACCGGAGGGGCCACAGAGAGGCCTGGAGGGACCCATGCAGGTCCCTGTAAGTCTCTACGCTTCCAGTGGTTCCAATTCAAACTCCAACAGAAAGTTCCAGCAATGAATATACAGTAGGTGGAGAATTAAAAAGCTAATCAATGGAGACTGTGGCTGTTCCACAGTCTTAAAAACTGTCCTGAGCTGGAGAAATTTACAAAGGCTTTCCAACTTAGGAAGTCACTCAGTGATTCTTATCAGGGATGCAATATATTGGATTTTCGCCGATATTCAATATGCCGATATTTTTTAACTTGTTTTAGCTGATGCTGCTACCAATATATACATATCTCTGTTTTATTTCATTGAAGAGAACACCAAGTCAGTCTCATACGAGAAATAACCGCTTATTGTGATGGCCTACTTGTTGTAGAGAGACATAAAACAAAACCAACAACATTTGATTCTACCCTAAATGTATCATTTTACAAATGTAGACATTAAGCCTTAAATAATAAGGAAATAATTTCAGCTCTGGCTAATTGTAAATTTTATGTCAGTGTGGCATTTTATTGGAAAGCAAAACAGTAACAGTAAAACTAACAGTAAAATTAATATGCCATATGCCAATATTCTGTGAACCACAAACACTACAATAACAAGCTAGTGACAGTGAACTCTCTATTGCACAAAATAAAGAAATGCCACCTTTTTAAAAGTAACATACATTTTCATCAACGGGGGGTTTGATTCAGCTGGGCAGTGGTGTGACCCTGGCTCACAAACTCACACTTTCCTTAATGTCCAGGGGCATCAGGGAAGGTCCCCACCTGATCCCAACACGCCTGCCCATAGATGTTACCTTCAGCAGTTCTGTTGTCACAGGCCTAAAAAGCCACCAAACTGACATCATCTACTTCTCATTTAATCTATCTTTGCCATTAAACGTACAGACTTCTAGGTAGCACTTGACTTGAAGGGGCACCAATACTGTAGTAGTATTCACTTATTTCATATATTAACTAACCAGAAACTGTTACATACTGATTTCATGTTCCTTCATCATGTCTTTCAGGCAGTTACTATATTTATTCATGATTTGTACTTCAGTAGAAAATGAGTAACTATGTTACTTGTGCCCCTCAAGTAAAGTGGTACTGACTTCTACATCAACTTAAATGCTTGCTGTCAGTCTGAAGTACCTAAACTAGTATCTGAGCTACATCCATAAATGTAAGCAGATAGAGAGCTTTTAATTGGTTTCAAAAATGGTCCTGTTAAGTGGTAATATCAATTGTGCATGTTAATATCAGTCACTCATTTCAAGGTTTATTCAGTGTAATCATAAAGCCTGCCTACTCATGTGAGCTGACGTCAGCCCCGGATAATTTAATTACCATCAACAGACGCTGCTGTGCCTGCTAACGGAGATGAATTTAATACAGCATTTACAGCAACAGCACCGTCTGATTTCTGGAACCAGGTACCTGCTCAAATTCAAATTCTCCCTTTTTAGGACACTTGCGATATCTCAGAGTGAAGGTAAGACGTGGTTCACACTCCAGCTGTGGCCAATGAGAGGAAAGCACAACGGCTCTAGGGGAAATTAATGACGGCTATTAATTATTATTCATAATTTATTGTCACCCACATAAGACCCAGGAACACGGAACTTAAACGATCTTGGAACCAAGTGCAGAAAGAAGACAGTAACAGTTACAAGACCAGAGGAACATTACAGTCATGGGGAGAATGCAACAGAACTGCCAATAATATGGATAATATGAGATAAAGCGAATGGGATATAGACCATCTTATTCAATTAATACTCGGTAAAAACATGAACATAACAATAAGAAACACTGCCACCTCCCTGAATTAAACACTTACACTATACTTGCTTGATTCAGTAACATGCCAACAGGTCTGATGTAAAATATGGCTAGCTAAAGGTGTTTCCTCTGTGCCAAGGAAAAGTGTGAAGTAGGGCTGGCAACTCAAAGGAAACTTCATGTCTACCTACCTCCATGCCAGGACACTCCGCCTGGCAGCACTTCATGCCAGGACACTCCGCCTGGCAGCACTTCATGCCAGGACACTCCGCCTGGCAGCACTTCACTGGAGGTGGTTCCCTAACAGCTGTATGCCAAGATGTACAGTCTGCCTCACTTTTACCTCGCTGTGGATAAAAGCTAAATAAAAAATGTATATGTAGCTGTGGTAAAAAAAAGGCATATGGAATTATATAAAGAAAGACAATGTTATTTAGATGTCATTTAAACACTGACATTTGTGTTACTATAGTACCAGCTTACAATCAGTTCACTACCTCTGTGGGAAACTGAGAAATCCTCTGGCAGAAATGTGGCAGAAATGTGACGGAACTTTATTCATAGAGGCATTTGTTAGAGTGCCATGTTACAGAATGCCCTTACGCTGCTTGAATACACATTATATTATGGTCACAGAGAGCTTCCAGAACCTCAGAAAGCCCCAAGACTTCCTTTAACTGCAGACAGCTGGACCAGCGTCAGACCTCACTGAATGCATTCTCCACCAAAGGAATATGTACAGCCTACAAAACGTCACTAATCAAAAACCACATTCTTTCCTGCTTTAAGCTCCCCACTAATCTACAGCTGAACATCTTACTCATTCATCAGCGCCACGTTTGAGAGACCATAGCCCTGATGGGGCAGATCTTAGCTGGTTACTAGTATCCGAGATGATACAGTCGAAACATATTTACCTGAAACACAGGCTGTGTCCTTGAACTCTGTTACTAAAGGCTTGAGAGATTCAAAATATCAACTGAGGCCCCTGAGTTTTTAACTACTTTTAGACCAAGACAGATAATATATAGAACACAGAAAAAACAATTCTCATGTCAATCAAAAATTAACCCAGCGTCTTCTAAGGTATTTCAACTACAGGTAAGTCTTCAAGAGCCAGCACATATTTTTTAATAAGACATGTAACAATGCATTATGTAATAACGGCACATTATTTAATAACTCGACAGAATGTAACAAATTGAATGATGATAATTATGACAATAATAGGGTAATGTTGCAATATACAATTATGCAATCCGTAACATTTTGCAGTTATTACATATTGTGGTATTATTACATAATGCATTATTACACAATGTGTGACAACGCATTATGAAATAACATCACATTTTGTGATGAAAGTTTGCTGGTATAGAGAAATTGACTATGCATTGACATGGACACCACTCAGTCACCAGCCCCAGCCCTGTTCATGCATATACACACCCAGGAGAGACATTCCAGCTTTCTGGTCAAATCTCTCTATAGAAGCAGCCATGGTGGAGCTTAAAACCACCGCAAACCAAGCAACTAATCCTGGTTTGTTCCAATAACATATAGTTTATGTTTGGAGGAGCATCACCCATGCAGACCAACCATGAATTCCTGCCACGACAGACGGACAGGCCTGGGTTTTCAGGCAGCACTGATCAGAGAGCTGGGCAGACGTCGGAAAAGCGAAACCCTACAGAGTTTATCTACGTCCCACCTCCAGGACAAGCCAAGAGTGGCTCTGCCAACCTGCCCACATCTGGCTCCTTAAGCACCTGATCCCCCTCCCCCCCCAGACCATCTGCTTTCCAGCTCATTTGTACAGCAGTCTGGCTGCATGACAGGACAGAGCAGACTCATTAACTGACACTTTGTGGGCAGGGAGGGGGGGGGGGGGAGGGGGTGCTCATGTCTGACACAGGTCTGGTGTCCAGAGCTCAACCCCACCAAACACCAGAATGGGACATGACCTCTCCCATAAGCAGATGACAGTCTGTTCTATACACAAGTCATGGTCCATTCAGGGTTACAGTTATGAGTGATAGATTGTGCCTTTTTAAAACCTGCTTATGATAAAGGTAAGCCTATATTATTTAGTCAAGGATTCATCAGTATAGGAACAGGAATTTCCAGGACGGATTAGAGGACTTGAAAAGGCAGGTTCTGTAAAGAAGTTTTTAAATGCTCAGCATATACAGTAGCACACATATGCTTAGGGAACCTGCATCATCACACCACACACATGTCGCTGTAGCAGTAAGATGGACCAATGAGAAACATTCATTTTGGTGAAACCACTACCTGCATGAGGCCTTGTCCACACATCCACGGGTATTTTTAAAAAGTGTTTCTCCTCCTTACAAAAATCTGTCCACGTGAAAACACAAACTGTCAAGAGCATGCCACACCAGCAGGGGGCAATATGACGGTAAAGCCACGTCGGCCAATCAGAAGCCTTACCAGTTCTGCTAGGCTAAGAACAGCTAATGTAAGCAGTGAACAGCACACATTCTGATGTCAAGCCAAAAACTTTCCCTGTCTAGACATCAACACTGCAAACCGTTTCTGAAAATCTTCACCCTCAGATTTACAAAAACTCCATTTTTAAGGACCTAAAACACCATTTGCATGTGGATGAAAAGTCAAAATGCATAGAAAAAGGCTACTAAAAAAAACTTTAAAAATACCCGTGCATGTGCAGACAAGGCCTGAAACTAGCACAGTAAACTGAGCTACGGCGCCTCTAAAGGGACAGGCTTGGAAAACATTAGCAATTTAGTGTTCCTTCAGTCGTGTCTTGTTACTTCCATACACTATATGCACTCTCTTGCTACTGTGCCACGTTAAAGATCACCTTACTTTGGACTAGATATAGAATTAATGCTTAATTGCCATGCATTAGTCATTACCATAATATTGTGATACAGATGTGCATTTCCCCTCACAAAATTCCCTACCCAGCCCCTTAGGGGAGCTGAACTAAGCACATGCATAAAGTGAGAAGCAACTGCCATCTAGTGTAGAAGAGATGCTACAGAATATGCTAGCAGAAACAAAGCAAAAAAACATCCATTTTCATGCTTTTCACCAGTATAGCTGCAGAAGCTAGATACAAATACTGCATATTTATTAGATTTGAAAAACACACAAGGCAACCCCCCCCCACACACACACAGTCCAGACAAATGGGTCAGCACAACACATTTCTGGAGCAGCTCAGGTTCAAGCCAATGCAGGAAAGTCCTCTGGGTCTTCAGGATTGGGTGCCACAACCTGGGTCAATGAGAACCAATAAAGACAAGACATGGATCAGTCCCACAGCATTTCCCAATCCAGTCCTCAAACGTCTACGTGGACCATCTGTGGGTCCCCCAAGGACCAGACTGGGAAACCCTGATCCAACAGGACCACCCATGAAGAGGGGTTTTTCCATAAGCCAAATATCTGAATCTTGTGATGTATTCAACCTTTGCAGGGGTTCATACCGTTTCTGATGGTGACTGAGGACCTTCATCAAGACGAGGGATGGAGCCACCATGACCACACCCAGCCAAGCGGCCGAAGTTGACATCTAGCTGGGAGGTGATGTTGACAGCACGACGAGGGGGAGGAGCCTCATCTTCCTCACAGATGCCGCTGCTCAGGCCCTGACCGGGGTAGGGCTGTATATACCAGTACACTTATGCCACAGCATCAGTTGCTCTGAGCCCCGCTGATGGTACAGCTTACCTCAAGGTGTCTGGACTTGTGGATGACAATGGCTTTTACAGGAACACCAGCATCTGCTTTTCGCAGCTGCAACTCCTGCTTTGCTTTTGCAGGGCCTTCCACTCATCCAAGGAGATCTCCACTGCACCCTCATCCACTGGAATCTCGAGCTCCATGGTACTATGGGGAAGGGGGGGGGGGGAAGATTGAGCCTATAAGCCAACCCTGCCTGTTGCTATACATCCATGAGCATGACAGGACACCCACCATTTCTCCTCCTCTTCCTCCAAAGCATTCAGGGCCACTTCCTCACCAGCAGCTGCATCAGTAAGGGCCCTAGCCATTAAATAAAAGAAATGCCATTGATCGCAGGGGAATCAGCCGCTTCCATCGCCATTCAGAGTGTGAGCATAGGAATGCTCAGTGTGTGTATGGGCAGCCCATAATCCTGCACTCTTACCTCATTGGGTCCATCACAGAACCCCAGTTCCAAGATCCAGTCCCTCCTCTCTTCTCCTCTGGCCGGACACTCCTAAACATGTTGCAATACAACTACAGGAGACCGAATGCTAGCATGCCACACCGTCAGTGTTAGACCAAGGACATAAGCTGGCTAATGGAACTCATTTCAGATAAGCCCTGGTTAAGTAGTGCTGCAGACACTGAATATGCAAAAATAATTCTGACCAAGCCAAAGCTACAGTCCTGCTGGCATTAACCTAACTAATAAAGAGCCAACCAGGCAAACCCAACAGCGCAAAAAGTGACTTACGCTCGGTCGCTCCCACTGTGGCGGTCAAACTCCCTTTTGCCTCGCTGATCAAAGCCATCGGTGCTGCGGGGGGGGCCTCCTAGCCTACCCCCACGATCTCTTCCCACCCGACTGCCCCCACATCCCCATCCACCTTGGTCCCTCTGTCGATTCCTGAATTAGAGGTCAGCATTTGACAGGCAACACCTCAGCCATCTAGGAACCTGTAGGCAAGCTCCAACACACCCAGCCCACTTCAGGTAAGACAGATCTCACTTTTCAGTAGAGAGCTCCAGAGATGCCTTGTTTACAGGGCCCTGATGGGTCTGGAATGACACACATCTCTCCTCTTGCTGTTGGGCTCCTGAACAGGGAAAAATCTTGGTTTTCAACTACATTAGGACAGACAAGAGCCACCTGAATGCCAACTGCAAGCCAGTCAAACAGAAGACAGTGCCCACAGCTCTGGGTTCAAAAGAGCATTACGTAATCCGGATCAAAGCGTAGATTTTACGGTAGGAATTCCAAGAGAAAAGACGGATCGCCATCTTTGACCAAGATGTTTTGGTCATTTTTCATGCCATGTCAGCAACTAGCTATACCATATTTTCTTAAATACACCATTATGGCCATACATTGTTCATGCGATTGTCAAGTAACTATTCTGCTAATCCTTGCCTAAAACAAAATCCACCCATTTTCTGAACCCATTAGCACTACGTAGGGTGTGGAGCCTATCCTGGCAGCTAGCGGCACAAGGCAGGCAATAACCCAGACCGGGGCACTAAAAAGTAAGCCTGTTCCCTGGATTTACGTTTCCAGTACACTGGACACTTCAGTTAATATGCATACAGTGCAATGGGCAGGAATCAGCTTTAAAGCAGAGGCTGAATCACTTGAGTCATACCATAGCAGGGTTGGCAACTCAAGAAATCTTAAGGCAAATTCATATTATGCCATTGCAAACCTAAAATTAGCTACATCAAATGTGTGGGGGTAGTTTGCAAACCCTATAAAGGGTATTTACAAGGTAATCAACTGATACACACATGTAAATGCGTGTGTATACTTGTCTCGTATTAAAAATCACTCCAGCCAGCTCACCAGAATTGGCAATCCTGCCACAAACACGACGAACGTCACCATTAAGTCAAAGTTTTAGATGCGTTTCATGCCTCTAACGGAAAGAACGTTTAGTTAGGAGGAATGCAACATTTGCATGAGACTGTAAAAGCCCTTGCGGAGGATTTGCCCGTGGTTTCACCTACAGCTAAGGAGGTGGGCGCTAGCGCAGGGTGTTGTACTTCGACCTCTATCTACTCAGTGAGACTCGTTTGCACTGGCATGGATCCAGGCAGTTCTTGGAAAACGGCGCTGTATGAGCGCGTTTGAGGAAACCGAAGCGTACGTCAGATGATCCACATCACTGAAATCCCGTCAGATCGGACATCAGGGAGGCAGAGCCAATGAAAATAGGGGGGCGGGTCTAATCTCACGGGAGGCAGGTGCACTAGTGACTCCACTACGTAATTTGGATGCAAAGAGGCGGTACAAACTTCTCACCGCTGTGTGAAATGCCGTGTACCCCACGAAACGCCTACATCAGCAGCAGCATTATGGAATAAAAAAAGACTGGAATAATCAGTTCGGTTTTACCGCTGGCATTTGCCGTGAGTGAATGCCCTCCGCCGTGCCTCTCCCGCTTGGGCTCTCTCTTGCCGGCCGCCTTCCTCGGCTGGGACTCGCGGGGCAAACCGAGAGCGTCAGCATCGCTGTCTGAAGGCTTATGAAAGCGGGGAGCCCTGGCGCGCCCAAAGCCGGTGTCGCGAAGGACGGCTGCCTCGTCAATGACCCGCATCATTTTGCAGTTATGTACAACCTGTCGATTTGGCTGGACCGCAGTACATCACCTCGGTACCCCGCTCTATGAGCGTGTCAGACGGGCTTGCAGCATCTTCAACACGGACCGCTCACTAATGCTCAAACTCCTAAAACACCCGGACTCCCCAGCGTCCATGCCGGCCGTTTTATACTGCGGCGTGAAGCCAGAACCCCGCCCTCGCACCCTCAGCACCTGCAAGATGATGCAGCCAACATGATCCACTCCGTTATTAGCTGTCATTGTGTAAATGAGATCTGTTATTTGGAAAATATGAAATACAAATATGAGAATAAGCACGTCTAAGTTGGCAGTAGGTTAATATGAATAATATTCAACATATCAAACTGGTGTTCGTTAGACCAGTGTGCCATTAAGCAAGTAGTAAATTAACATTAAATCCAGAATATGTGTATTCATGGATTGAACCATGTATTATCAAAAAAATGAAACTGATTAAACTTTGAGACAGAGTGCACCATAACCAGAACTGCATAGTGATGTCACAGAAAAGGGCAGTTTCAGAAACTTGATCCTCTTAGCGAAATAACCCAAAGCATTTTTGACAAGGTACATTTACCGACAGCTGCAGGGTACAATTAGCTCGCCCTTGAGGGTACAGCCTCAGTGACAAAGAAAGGTAAATATAGGCACTCTTTTTTTCTGACAGTGTAGATTGAGGCAAATCACACAAAGTTGGGCTTTTATTAAAGATTTTCTGGATAGGTGGGTAGAGTGTGAATGGTTAGCTTAGGCAATGTTGCAATAATATTTTAGATCTTCTGAAGGATAACAATATGAAAAATTTCATTCAAGCCTGCTGTAAGGGGGCTTGAAGTTGGGGGTGTGGGTGTGTAAAGATTAGATAGGGGAGAGGGGCTGTCCAGGGAATGCATCAATGTCATTTATTTGTGAGGTCCTTTCCCATTTCTATGCATGCTCATCTTAATTAGTCAAGTGTTATAATAACTATATGTTTATTCCAAACGTTAAAGTGCTAATATAATAACTTTTTGTTTGTTTACTAGTGTAAGTCGAATGTGCAATAAATGAATAGGTGTAGTTTCATAGTTACATGTCACAACTAGGAATTGGGTAAAACATAGTTATTGGCTTACATTTGCAGTTGATCCATCCAGTAATTCTACAAATTGTTACAGCACTTGGGGTTAAGGCCTTGCTCAAGAGTATAATGATGAAAAATCACTCTGTCACCCACATGGGAATTGAACCAGTAACCACAACGCAACAAATCAGCCCTCTGACGCTGCTGGTGCAATACACACTGATTCTACTGGTCATTCAGGTAAACTGGTGGTTTGTTTTCTGGGGAGTTGCACACTGACATCTGACTGAAGGAGAGGACTATAGCAAACTTGTGCTCAAAGTGAGGCGAAAAGGATTAACTAAATCAGAACAGGTCACACAGATACTGCATTTTCCAAATGAAGAAGTATTTTATTTGCACAGTTTAGTTCACGGTTTTTCAATTAGCAGTCACCGAGAGTGGAGCAGTCAGAAAAATGATGCTGTGTGCTTCTCAGATCTTTTCAAGAACTTCACAAACATGTTACGAAACCATGTTATGATACCACTAATCTTCATTCCGATCAGATTTGATCCAGGACCACATGTTTGCAGACATGAGTGTTTATGCTGAGTGTGGTGCTAGGTAGGTTGGTATCCTGTTATACTACATACAATTTTTAGGTGGGTATAGACCATATACATGCATTTACCCACCCCTACACCTCTGGTTTAGTGCTAAAACGACGATTAGAAAGGGTTTAATGTGCAAGAAAGTTGAGAAAACATTAGGTGTTTCAAATCATTCTCCTTCTCTCGCTCTCCCCGTGTGTGTCTGTGTCTGTGTGTGTACTACGGACAAAATAGCCATGTCCAGAAACAAAATTAAGTAACTGTATAGGGATTCGTCACATATCATTTTACAAACGCCTCCCGCTGGCAGCAGCACCGGTATCTGCATGAGCACCGTAGCTGCAGATGAGTTCGGGCTTGTTGGACGCTGCCCCAGGCTCCACAAGCAGAAACCTGTCCAGCCGGCTTAGGTCGGCTCCTCCCGCTGATCTTCTCTGCTGTGGTTAAAAAAAGAATATAAATAGATTCATAATATAAATGCATGATACACATAACCGTGAAATTTAATCAACTGCAATTAGGCCTGTTGACACGACACTATTTGTCCTACCTGTGCGATCGTCTTTTGTTCTGTTTTTTTTTTTTCTTTCCTTTTTTGTTTTTTAATATAAATATTGTTGTAGCTCCCCTGCAAAGTATTTCAGAAGCCGTTGAATGTACCAACCGGACACAATAAGGGTGACCAGCGTTTACTCGTACGGTAACGTGTGAAACACCGCAGGCAAACAGCGTCGCCTGGAGCCGCAGTCACACCTACACACACCTGCGAGCTTCCGGGAACCGGGGCTGCGCCCCGCTGGGACTCAGCGAGTCAGCGCTGCCATTTCGGGGGAAGTGCGGCTCCTGGCCCGGGTGCGGTCCGAGGGAACCTGCGGCTCTTATCGTCTGTCCGGTATGTCTTTTAAACTTTTCTCGCTATAATGTAACGCGTAGGCGAAACGCAATAAATCATGGGCTACTTGTGATTTGTTTTCATAATTAATGTAGTTTCCTGTAATAAGAAAAGCAAGCGCGGACCAACACGGAAAACGAGGCGAACTGGACGCGCTCATAGACTCCGCGACGAGAAACTGGTCACTTTGTCGGCGGGTCACAAATCGCTGGTACAAAAAGAAACGTTTTAGTTGTGGCTGTTAAAAGTTTACCTAGGCCTGTGGATTGTGACTGATTATTTATTTTAATATATATATATATATATATATTATGTGTGTGTGTACGCCCGTATTTCCCACATACTAAATTCATTGCAAAGCCAAATGAAAACAAACGTGAAAGCAAGGATCAGTGAGATTAACCATAAAAGTGATTCATGTATTATTCATCACAACAGAACAGAGAAAAACTGAGTTGTGTGCTTACGGCACATTAAGTTCGGCTTATTTAATCGGGAAGTACGGAATGTGACCAATGATTTTTCTGGGTATTTAGTAAAAAGGAAAACCCATTCCTTTATTACCATAGAAAGAAAGAGGAACCCTTGAAATACAAGGACTTTGAATTGCCGAAGTTACTTTGACTGGCCTGTGCCTAGCGGCCTGGCTGTGGCCTGACTGAATAAAACACTGACTGAGCATGACTGGTGCCTGAGCGGGCCAGTGTCCCTGCATCCCACATTAAGGGGGGGCTAGGGATGGTGCCTGACTTAACCCTGACGGTAAAATTGGCTGAGGGGGGTGCACCGGCGGAATGGATTTTCCTAGTCATAACTGCCTGAAACCCTGAAAGTCTTCCTCTTGCCTTATGGGCGACCCTGTCTGCTGGTAGTTCATGTCCTGCTGCCATTAATATAAACATTTAAATTACCAGGTAAAATAACCCAGTATTTAACCGTTAGAATCGATTTTCAAAAGGAAACATTCAGATCAAAGGAATCAGCATTTCAGTATCGATCAGAACATCCTTATTGCACACACCCATGTCTGACTCACAGTAATACTCAAAGTAGAATGTCACTATTATTACCCTAGTGATTAAACAGAGAGCACTGTGCTCTACGTCTATGAGTCAATAACTGGCCATCCATCCATTTTCTGACACCGCTTATCCTATTGGGGGTCGCGGGGGTCCAGAGTCTATCCCGGAGGCTACAGGCACAGGGCAGGGAACAACCCAGGATGGGGCACCAACCCATCACAGGGCACAAAGTGGGGAACAACCCAGGATGGGGCACCAACCCATCACAGGGCACAAGGCGGGGAACAACCCAGGATGGGGCACCAACCC
>JAODLC010000123.1:30477231-30488471 GCA_026781145.1 Hippopotamyrus pictus | reverse complement strand
GTGCACGGTGATGTGTTCTTAGAGCAGTGCAGCTTGGGACATGAATCACGTGCACGGTGATGTGTTCTTAGAGCAGTGCAGCTTGGGACATGAATCACGTGCACGGTGATGTGTTCTTAGAGCAGTACAGCTTGGGACATGAATCACGTGCACGGTGATGTGTTCTTAGAGCAGTGCAGCTTGGGACATGAATCGTGCACGGTGATGTGTTCTTAGAGCAGTGCAGCTTGGGACATGAATCGTGCACGGTGATGTGTTCTGCAAGTGTGGAATGGGACAAAATCCAGTTCCAGCACTTTATTGTCATATGTGCAGTACAAAATTAATTCATTCTATTATTAACTTCAGATGCTGCAAAAAAGAAAAACAAGAGTAGAAAACAAAAGCACAGTAAATACAAATACCATAGATGATAAAAAATTATTAAAGTGGAGATAAACAAATGGAAGTAGTCATGTTCTTAATGCACTAGCATCTTTTTTTAACGAATTTTTATTAATACATTTTGATTACAACAAAGTACAGACAACAAATATCAACCCATCCCCCCCCCCTTCCCAGCCAACCCCTGGTGCCCCTGAAATCCCCGTACCTCAGACCAATCCTCCCCCAAAGAAGTCCCACAAGCAATAATCTACAAAATGAGTTCCATCAGGAGAGTGACAAGGCCAATTCCTATATTTATGCAATATATAACGACTTGATCATAGCAGCAGCCTTTTCCCAGTACTCAATAGATGAAATCATAGCCCTATGTAGTCTGGCAGCGGACAATTCCATCATGAGAACATCCTGAAAATTTTGTAACCATGTTGTTAGAGAAAGATTGCGTGGTGTAGTCCATCTTTGAACTATCAGTCTCATGGCTGCTGTCAAGCCCGCCAACAACAGACGGCATTTTGCTCTGTTCAATACTACATCCACATCATCCAACAACAGTATCATGGGATGCAGAGGAATCTCTGTCCAAATCAATTTAGATAAAACACCTATCTTCTTCCAGAACAAATAGACAGGAGGACATTCCCAAGTGCTCAGAGTCCCCTGGGAACACAGGTCACAATTGGCATGTGATATTTAACCCACCCTATACCTTCATGATGGAGTCCAGCAAAATCTATGACATAGTTTATAGTGAATCAACTGATGATTTGGATTCTTAGATGAGTTACATATATTCTCCTATACCTGGTCCCAATTGATTAATTCACCGACTGATAATATATCACCCTGCACAGGGATGAATGAGGTATCGCTGTTTTCCACAACTGCTGTCTTAGTCACTGGTATGGTTTCTTCTCACAGCCGGTATGGAAAGGTTGGGAATGTCCTTGGTGATCTGAGCCTCATAGGAAAGCAGGGACCTTAAACAGTGTCACCTGCCTGCTGTTGATCCAGTTGATGGTCATTTGAGCACATTGTGCACTAGCATCTATTTCAGCAGAACATGAGCTAAATCAAACCACCAGAAGTTTCCTTACTTGAGTCCTGGCCACCTACAGGATTTGCCTCCTAACAGTGACATTAAGTTATACCTCTACTCTACTCTACTGCAGCTTGCAGCCCCCCCCTTCCCCCGCCCAGGCCCCGCCCAATCCAGCTCAAACTGAGCGCTGCGATATAGGCATCCTGATTCTCCTGCCCAGATGGGGGTGTGTGGTCATTCCGGCCCTCATCGCAGTCTGCACTCACATTCCAGCGTCTCCGTGTCGCAGTCTACATATCCTGCACTAGCAAGCTGCTCAGTCAGTGCAGTGTTACACACACAGCTACAGGGGTCTGCTTCAGGGGCCAGACCCCTCTGAGGTAGGCCGAAAGCCTGACATGGGGTATCTCATCTCACTGTTCCTCAGGTTTGGTTTCGGGGATCTTTTTCCAGTTTCAGTGTTCTGAAGGACCCTAGGAATAAGACACTTACTGGGGGTGAAGGAGCAGGAAGGGGGCTTCGGGTCCTTGGGGACAGAGGGGTTTCATTCACTCTGTGCTCTTTCTGTGTTTGTGAGCAGTAGCCGCTGTAAGGAGCCCTGCTCTCAGAATGCAGTACGAATCCAGACCAAGGTTTTGTTTCAACCAACCCGCTGAGTGTAAAGAGTCACAATTACAGTGTACTCAACTGGTTGGTTGAAACAAAACCTTGGTCTGGATTTGTACTTTCCAAATCTGTAGGCTGGTCTCCCTCGCACCCGTTGTGTTGAAGTCCGTCGGGGAGAGTAGGGTGTTTATTTGCATATGTCTGTGTGTCTGCCTTCTGCTTTTTGTCATATTTGGAGTTGGTGGAGGAGGTTACAGCTCCTGCTTGGAATGGGCTGCAGATACAGTGTGTCCCTGACGAGAAATCTCTCCCTGCAGTGAACAAATCTGTCCCCTTTAGACACCAGCGATGGAGGAGATTGTGTGGGAGCAGTTCACTGTCACCCTGCACAGGGTGAGTGATGAACATAATGCACCTTTTTTGTTGGAACACAAATCCAGTGCATCTTGTGTGCAACACTGCGTCAGATGCCAAATATTGACACCTATCATGTGAGTTCCTGCATCTCATGCCTCTGCCCAGTGTGACTCACCCTCTGTCTCTCACTCTCTGCCCACCATTAAAGGACTCTAAGAGGGGCTTCGGAATTGCTGTCACTGGGGGCCGGGACAATCCCAAGGTGGACACTGGGGAGACGTCCATCATCGTGTCTGACGTCCTGCAGGGGGGCCCAGGCGATGGACTGCTTTTGTATGTACCTGCTCTCCGTCACTCATTATTCACCATTCCTGTAAAGGCACAGTAGGTCCGCCACCTTACTGTATTTTATTGGTTGAGAAACCCTTTTAAACTCCCCTCAGAATTTCGTCCTAGAGGGTGGTTGGCTGCTTGTGTCCTGTCCTTAGGCAGTGTGGAGCAGAGGCGTGTAGGGCCCTGAGGTCGATTGATTGAAACCATCGTCTTTTTGAAAAGCTGTAATTCGTTCCTTAGGGGCCCGCTGTCGTTTCGCCACTCAGCACTTCAGCGAGGCCGTTAACCTGCAGTTTCTCCACGGACTGGCTGACTGTCCTCTTCCAGCAGCACGTCACTTTGGATAGAAGTGTCTGCTAAAGCGAACAAAATGCAAAATCAATAAAACCTCTGGCATGTAATCCCTGGCTGTATCTGCTCTCCCAGACAACAGTGATAACCCAACTCGCTGCACTCTGCCGCTTCACTGTAATATGTGAAGAAGGTATATCATAGTATCACGTGACTGGTGTGACCCTCATCAGTGTAACTGTTACCCTGGCAGTGAGAATGACCGTGTGATCCTGGTTAACGGCTTGTCCATGGAGAATGTGCCACATTCCTTTGCCGTGCAGCAACTCCGAAAATGTGGGAAAGTGGCCAAATTTGTGAGTTTTCTTTTTTAAACCAATTTCAGTGATTTGTTGATCTTTTTTTTGGGTCTATGTGGTGTTTATTTTTAACTGCATCTGCCATGTTGGTCTTTAAGCGGACCTGCGTCTTGTGTGTCTACTGATTCCTAAATACCGGCCTTTCGGACTCATAAAGGTGGTGAAGAGACCCAGGAGAGCAGCACCCAGTGCACTGAAGCGCTCCCAGTCACACGACGAGAGGCTCTCTGACTACCCTGGCGATTATGACCGTGATCAAGACTATGACTATGACCGAGACTACGACTATGATGACCACAGCATGTACAGCGCTCAGAGCAGCAATGCAGACTACCCTCATGAGCACAGTCCAGAAAAGGAACAGGCTAGATACCCAGAACGCCGAGGGCGTGACCGCGACCGGGATTGCGGTCGAGATCGCAGTCGAGGTAGGAGTCTGGAGCGGGATCTGAGTCCAGAAAGACCGTACTATCGTGACAGAAGCAGGGGGCGCTCTTTAGACAGAGAAGCCAGCCCCGAGGGGCCTTATCGGAGAGACCACAGCAGGGGCCGGGCCCTCGAACGCAGTCAAAGCCCGGCTCGCAGCCGTGACCCCAGCTACGAGCGAGGGCTCGACCGCAAGTCTTACGAGCCCCGCCCAGAAGAACGACTGATGAGGAGCAGAAGCAGAGACCAGCTGCAGGCCCGTTCCCCCTCGCCCCGCCCAGAAGAACGACTGATGAGGAGCAGAAGCAGAGACCAGCTGCAGGCCCGTTCCCCCTCGCCCCGCCCAGAAGAACGACTGATGAGGAGCAGAAGCAGAGACCAGCTGCAGGCCCGCTCCCCCTCGCCAAGCCACAGTCGTGTCCATGAGCTACTGGAGAAACCATTAAATGTCGTCCTGCTGAAGAATCGACCAAATGAAGGTACGCAAGGTGCATGTGCTGGATGGGGGCCTGCTGTTGAACTTTTGAATAAGGTCAAGCTGTGAACTCTACTGTATGACCTTTATCTCTTTGTCCCTAAGAGCAAATCATAAGCAAGACGCTGGATATCTGCGTCGTCCTTAAGAAAAATCAGTCTAACCTTAATCTTCACTTACAGAGTACGGGCTTCGGCTGGGGAGTCAGATCTTCATCAAAGAGATGACCAGCACTGGTCTGGCCAGCAGGGATGGTGCTCTGCAGGAAGGCGACATCATCTTAAAGGTACGGCGTTATCACATCCGGAGTGGCGGCTCTGAAGGGACACATAGGCAGCTTACAGCCTTTATAAAGTTACACATTAACGTTGAGGATGCCGCAGGGCCTTTTCTGTCATGGTGCCCCATCTGTTTTAAAACTTGCAGCAGTCACTCCAGTACTAACAAAAATGGTCTTGACCCTGCTGATTCTAATAACTATAGAACAATCTCTAATCGGCCAAACACTGCAAAACCTTTTGAAAATGTTGTTGCCTTCTAGCTACACTGCTGTCTTGCCACTAATTATCTTTAGAAGCCATTTCAATGTTGCGTTTGCCCAGTTCGTAGTACTGAGTCCACACTTCTTAGGGTGATTAATGACCTTCTCTTAATTAATATACTCCTTCCTCTGTACCTACAACTGTGCTTTTGACACTGTTCCTGACCCCCCCCCCCCCCAACTGACCTGCACACTGTAATTGTACAGTGGGCTCTGCCCCATACCTTTCCTGAACCCCCCAAACTGACCCAGTGTGTCTATACAGTGGGCTCTGCCCCCCCACCTTTCCCTGACCCCCCCTCCCTCAAAACTGACCCATGCATTGTAACTGTATAGTGGGCTCTGCCCCGCCCCACCCCCACCACCTGTCCCTGACTCCTCCCCTTTGGCTTCTGTCTCAGTCTTTCAGGGTTGGGGGGGGGGCTGAGTGTGTAAGTGTGGATACTGATAGCTTTGGATAATTGGTTATTGTGTGGTCCCCCCCCCCGCTTCTCCTGGCAGATTAACGGCACGGTGACAGAGAACCTGTCCCTGAGTGATGCTGGCAAGCTGGTGGAGAGATCCCGCGGGCAGCTGCGGCTGCTGGTGCAGAGGGACCGCCGGCAGCTCCTGCTCCGCATCCCGCACCTGGCCGACAGCGACTCGGAGCCAGACGGTAACCTCCGCCGGAGTCTGATCTCGTTTGGCATGGATGCAACCTCCCTGTGCGGTCTCATCGTCGTCACTGATTAGTCCTACCACTGCTGTGTCATCTGTGAATTTGACGATGTGGTTTGAGCTGTGCTGGGTAGCACAGTCATGCATCTGCAGAGAAAACAGCAGCGAGCTGAGCACACAGCCCAGAGGGGGGGGCACCTGTGCTCAGTCTGAGGACCCTGGGGGTGTTGTATCCTATGAAAAGGCCATTATAAAGAGCAACATAATGCTGTCTGTTGGGAAATTGAACCTTGATGATGATTGGACTCTCCAAAAAGACAATGATTTCAAGCACACCTCCAAGCTAACCTAGATCCTGGAATATTCTGGAGTGGCCTTCTCAGTTCCCGGATTTAAATCCCACTGAAAACATCAATGAACAACAGGCTTTTATATATGAATAATGGGCAAAGGTTCTAACAAGGAGGTGGAGGAAGCTTATTGATGATGCTTATTAGCAGCTATAAGAGCCATAGGATGCTCCACAAAGTCCTGAAGCTGGAGGTTGAGTGATTGGTGAAAAGAAAGTGAAGTCCATCTTATCTTCTCAAAATAACTCAAATATGCATCAATAAGCATGTTGTTTAATGTGGCTTTTTGTTTATTTTCATTAACCTTAATTCACATCATTGTCTTCTTAGAGGTGAGGGGGTTGAATATATCTTATTGCAACTGTATGTGAAATTAAGTTTGCCTTTTTCCTTTTCTCCCTTATGGGATACACAGGTGGTATTTTCTGTCAAGTTAGATTTGTTATGAAGAAAATGCCTTTTTGTGAATTGTTCTGGTTTGTCCCTTGTGGAGGGGGGCTTTGTTGGTGTCCTCTCATTGGCTCCTATGGGAAAGGGTGGGGGCGGGAATGTGGAGGATCACAGCTTCTTTACTGCTGTGGGCCAGATCATCATTGTTGAGAATGAAGAGGGCAATCTACAGTTTCCTGTACCTCTGCTCCCTTTTCCTGTTGGCTGCAGACATTTCGGAGATCGAGTCGTATCGCTCCTACTCCCCTCAGGAGGAGCGTGGCGCCGCCCACTCGGACATCTCCTCACACTCGTCCAACGAGAAACTGCGCGAGAAGCCCAGGTACAGGGAAATGCCACCCACTTTGTACCTGAAATGCTGTCAATCTCTGATCCCTGCTGGGGGTCTGGGGAAGATCAGAGCCGTTAAAGGCTATTTGAGGTGGCATGAACATTTACACTGACCCCAGGGAGGACCCCCCCGGCCGGCTGGCCAAGATGGGTGCACAGCCGACCCCGTTCAGGGCACTGGAGCAGCAGCCCACTGAGCTGCCTGAGAAGGAGGAGACACGAGTGGCAGAGCCTGCCGGTAACCAGCGGGCTTCCGGCACCTTCCTCTGACAGCATAACACAGTACGCAGTATGATTAAAGCTGTACTGGCTCCTTCTCCAGTTCTCCCAGTATATTTAACTTGTTTTCCAGTGCCAGTTATGGCAGTTGCACCAGTGGTCAGCAGTTCATCAAAGAAGGAGCTCCACCCAAGTCCAGAGGATGAGGAAACATACGGGTAAATAAATTAACTGTAGACATTTGCACTGAAAAGGGCTCTGCAGTAGAGGAGTTGGGGGTAAACTCCAAAAAGGAGAGGTGTATGATCTGTATATCTACAATGGGGAGAGGTGTATGATCTGTATATCTACAATGGGGAGAGGTGTATGATTTGTATATCTACAATGGGGAGAGGTGTATGATTTGTTTATCTACAATGGGGAGAGGTGTATGATTTGTATATCTACAATGGGGAGAGGTGTATGATCTGTTTATCTACAATGGGGAGAGGTGTATGATCTGTATATCTACAATGGGGAGAGGTGTATGATCTGTATATCTACAATGGGGAGAGGTGTATGATCTGTAAGATCTGCATATCTAGGATAGTAAAGATGAAGCCAATGTGTCATATGGAGTGTACTGTTTGAAGGAGTTCTGGGTTTTTTTGTGAGGCTTCAGTCAAATATATTAGTGAATGTGGAACACCAGTTTATAAGTTGCATATTACTAACCCAACACAAGACTGAAAATGCTCTCCTGAGCACCCAGTGCTCGCTGAGAGGAACATTGCAGTGTGTTGGTTTTTCAGCCCAAACACAGTGATGGTGCAGTTCCAGAAGGCCGACAGCGTAGGGCTACGTCTCGCGGGAGGCAGCGACGTGGGCATCTTCGTTGCCGGCGTGCAGGAGGAGAGCGCTGCGGAGAGGGAGGGTCTCCGAACCGGGGATCAGATACTGAAGGTACCTCATGAGAGGGTGGAGCATGATCACGCTTATACAGAAGAGCACTGGTACACTCGGGAGGGCAGCGGTAGCAGCTGTGATGTGTATGAATGGACATAGCTGCATAACGGAGAATATTCAGTGCTTGTGATTCCTGTGGCCGTGGGACGGTTCCAGTGTCTGTGTGTGATTTGTTTGCTCGCTTTCCAGGTGAACAACATGGACTTCCGGGGAATGGTGCGGGAAGATGCCGTCTTGTACCTGCTGGAGATCCCCAGGGGCGAGACCGTTACCATCCTGGCCCAAAGCAAGCCTGACGGTACACATCTTTACAGGAGTGTGTGTGTATGCAGGTGCCGTGTTCTGTGGTCACTGAGTGTGTGTGTATGCGGGTGCCGTGTTCTGTGGTCACTGAGTGTGTGTGTATGCGGGTACCACATTTCCATGCTCGTTGCTGGGCCGTCCATGTCTTTATGAGGAAATGCTTTGTTTCTCTGCTCTGCTACAGTTTACCAGGAGATCATAGACTCTGATAGAGGGGACTTGTTCTACATCAGGACACATTTTGAATTTGAGAAGGATTCTCCTCACAGCCTGGCTTTCAGCAGGGGGGAAATCTTCAAGGTGATGGACACCCTGTACAATGGCAAACTGGGAAACTGGCTGGCCGTTCGCTTGGGCAGGGACAATGAGCCTCTGGACAGGGGCATAATTCCCAGCAAAAGCAGGTGCGTGTGTGCACCACTGTGTGTGGCCGTGAATCTGCGGGTGGGCTGTGTGCGGTCACGTGCTTGTGTGTGTTGGGTGAATCGTTACTCGGATAGTTCTAGTGCTCTCTGGTGTGTCATAACCCACAGGGCAGATCAGCTGGCCAATGTGCAGAATGCCCAGAGGGGACTGGGCAATGACCGTGGGGACTTCTGGAGGCTGCGGGGTCAGAGGGCAGCTAAGAAGAAGGATCTCCGGAAGAGCCGGGAGGACCTCAGTGCTCCAGTTGTATCCACACGCTTCCCCGCTTACGAAAGAGTGGTGTTACGTGAGGGTGAGTCCTACTGGGAGGTTCTCCACACCAGCCTTCCCTGTGCAGTGCTGGACCTCCCCATCTCCCCTAGCCTTTCTGTGCTGCCTGGCGCTCTATGCACTCTTCCATACTCTTCGAGGCTTTTGAAGGCTGACCCATCTGCTTTTTTCCAGCTGGTTTTAAACGTCCTGTGGTGCTGTTTGGGCCCATTGCTGACGCTGCCATTGAGAAGCTAGCCTCGGATCTTCCGGATCAGTTTGCCATTGCAAGTAAGTGGAGAACCTTTTCTCAGCATCATCTGTAAGAAGGGAGGAAACACATCTTTACTCCATGTGTTTCTCCAGAAACCGAGCCCAAGGATGCCGGGTCGGAGAAGTCATCAGGGGTGGTCAAGCTGAACACCATTCGGCAGATCATCGAACAGGTGCACCTTTCACATCCCTGTGGGAATTACTGTGTACACATGGGAGCACTGCAGACTTCACATCCCTGTGGGAATTACTGTGTACACATGGGAGCACTGCAGACCTGCTGATTTTCCCTCTGCGTGCAGAACCGGCATGCCCTGCTGGACGTCACCCCCAAGGCCGTGGACACGCTTAACTACACGCAGTGGTACCCAATTGTGATCTTCTTCAACCCCGAGAGCAAGCAGGCTGTTAAGACGATGCGTCAGAGACTGATGCCTGGCTCTAATCGCAGTGCCCGCAAGCTCTATGAGCAGGCGGTGAAGCTGAGGAAGACCTGCTCACACCTCTTCACCGGTTGGTGCTCATCCTACCTGCCAGTCACAGAACAAGAGTGTTTTGCCAGGTCACAGACTTCATGATGGTCTGGCTACCTCTCATTCCTATTTGCTTGTTTCCACAGATATCATTGATCTTAACGCTGCCAATGATGCATGGTACGGCAGCGTGAAGGACTCGATTCTGGAGCAGCAGGAACGTGCTGTGTGGGTCTTTGAGGGAAAAGTGAGTTAGTCATGTATCCCCACACCATGATTGGTGTAAATAGGGTATGGTTGGTGTATTTGGTATATATAGGGTGTAGATGGTGTATATGGGATATATATGATGTGGGTGGTGTGTTTGGGGTATATTGGGGGTATAGGCTGTGTATGGGGTGTATTAAGTGTGGGGGGTATATATATGCAACAGGTCTTCTCATCGTTTTTGACTTCATTTCAGCTGGACGGTACCGACGAGGACGTCGATCTCCAGGACGACCACATGTCCTACCTGTCAGCTATGGGTGCCGACTACCTGAGCATGGACAGCCGCATGATCAGCGACTACGACGACACAGCGGATGAGGGCGGAGCTTACACTGACCATGAACTCGATGAACAATTGGACGAGCTGCAGGAGTCTGCCATCACCCGCTCCTCCGAGCCCGTGCTTCCGGATGAGGTGAGTGGTCAGCTAATCATTGCTGCAGGCAACAGCACCACCTTCTTCTCACCTTCCTACCCCCACCTATTCGCAGCGGCCAGCACCAGAACCGCGTTCTCGCATGAAGAAAAGAGACAGCCCAGAGCTGCAGAGGGAGCCCACCCCACCCCCCTCTTTTGTCCCTGAACCCCCCAAGGTAAGTGCCTCAACACCTTCAAGTAAACTAATGGCGCTTTTCTATTACCACTAAGAACCGAGCCATACTGCAAGCTGACGGTTTTCAATTGTAAGTTATCTAGGCCGTACCCAAGCCGTACCATGCAAGTGAATCCTAATTGTAGCACTAGCATTTGATGCTAACAAAATATGGTGATTTTCACAGACTTGCTGTTGGAAATTAGGTGCATCGTGTGAAGAGTAAATAAGCATCTCTTTGGTTTTATGTCACTTTTGCTCCCCAAACCTGGCAATGCCTTTACTGAGCTGATCGTTCAGCAGCGACAAACCAAAGCGAGCTGGAACCATGCTGTAACTAGTCTCTCTTTGCAGTATGGCTCAATTCCTGTATGCCAGTGGAAGAACCCCATGATAGTACCCCTGAACGGGCACCAGGAACTCAGCGCGTCTGTAGAGTAGTCTGACACGTACCAGCCTTTTGCCGTTTGTATGAGTCCCATTGCCAGAGTGCTGGATTCAAACATCCCCATTGCAGGCCCGGCCACAGCCGCGAGAGCCAGCCACACGCCCCTACAGCGACGCCTATGACTCCCTGCCCAGTAGCCCTACTGGTGCCAAGCTTCCTCCACCTCCAGTTCCGCAGAAGCCCAGCTATGTGCCCCGTGCACCCGCTGACCCACCCACTGACTCTGAGGGGAGCCAGGAAGATCCTTCTCAGAAGTCCTTTCTCGGGAAAGTAAAAACCTTTGAGAAGCTGGACCACCTGGCCCGGGCACAGAGGATGCTGGAGCTGCAGGAAGCTCAGAATGCCAGGGTCAGTTGATCACATGCTCCTCACTGACTTTGCTGTCTTATCAGTCACTCACTGAGCATCACCCTCTTCACTGACTTTGCTGTCTTATCAGTC
>JAODLC010000123.1:30466283-30477131 GCA_026781145.1 Hippopotamyrus pictus | reverse complement strand
TCACTCACTGAGCATCACCCTCTTCACTGACTTTGCTGTCTTATCAGTCACTCACTGAACATCACCCTCTTCACTGACTTTGCTGTCTTATCACAGTCACTCACTGAGCATCACCCTCTTCACTGACTTTGCTGTCTTATCACAGTCACTCACTGAGCACAGCCCTCTTCACTACCTTTCTCTATCTTATCACAGTCACTTACTGAGCACTGCCCTCCTCACTGACTTTGCTGTCATCACAGTCACTCACTGAGCACAGCCTTCTTCACTACCTTTCTCTATCTTATCACAGTCACTTACTGAGCACTGCCCTCTTCACTACCTTTCTCTGTCTTATCACAGTTACTCACTGAGCACTGCCCTCTTCACTACCTTTCTCTGTCTTATCACAGTCACTCACTGATTACCGCCATCTTCACTGACTTTGCTGTCTTATCACAGTCACTCACTGAGCACAGCCCTCTTCACTACCTTTCTCTATCTTATCACAGTCACTTACTGAGCACTGCCCTCCTCACTGACTTTGCTGTCTTATCAGTCACTCACTGAGCATCACCCTCTTCACTGACTTTGCTGTCTTATCAGTCACTCACTGAGCATCACCCTCTTCACTGACTTTGCTGTCTTATCACACTCACTGAACATCACCCTCTTCACTGACTTTGCTGTCTTATCACAGTCACTCACTGAACATCACCCTCTTCACTACCTTTCTCTCTTATCACAGTCACTCACTGAGCACCACTATCTTCACCACCTTTCTCTGTCTTATCACAGTTACTCACTGAGCACTGCCCTCTTCACTACCTTTCTCTGTCTTATCACAGTCACTCACTGATTACCGCCATCTTCACTGACTTTGCTGTCTTATCACAGTCACTCACTGAGCACAGCCCTCTTCACTACCTTTCTCTATCTTATCACAGTCACTTACTGAGCACTGCCCTCTTCACTGACTTTGCTGTCTTATCACAGTTACTCACTGAGCACTGGCCTCTCTCTCTGCTTTTTGTACTGCTGTATTGACTGTCCTTTTCATTATGGTATTGGTATATTCCTATGTTCTGCCTGTTTTTTAACCATGTTTGCAGTTGTTCTTATCCAAGTATTTGCTATTTTAACATACAAACTACCTGTTTGCAGATAGAAATAGCCCAGAAGCATCCAGATATTTATGCAGTCCCAATTAAAGCCCCAAAACCAGACCACAGCAGACCTCAGCCAATAGGGTAAGAGAAGACTTTCCTGGTGACATCATGACTTGCTTTTTCCCCACTGCTGACACTATTTCTCATCTCCTGCTTTGCTGCCTTGTAATTCGTTGTCCATTAAGTCTGCCCCTGTACCCACCATGTCCATCCTGCTAACAGCTAGCCCTTTACCAACAGCTCCAGCTCGAACCTGGACATCCAAGCCCCACACTCTAAGCCAATACAGGCCGACAGCCGAGCATTCCACCATGGTGAGGACGAGGATGAAGATGAGTACCGGCGGCAGCTGGCTGAGAAAACGAGGAAGGGCTATTACAACCCACAAAAGTACAAGGACACAGAGCTGTAGGTGGAAGCTACAGCTAATATTAGCAGGTCATGCCCACTGGAAGCCGCCCCAGGAGAAGAGATCTGGGGGGATTTTCCCGAAGCCTTCTTAACACTACATCTTTCGTGAGTTCTGTGTTAGAAGAGAGAACTTATGAATGACCTAGAGTTACGAACTCTTCGGGAAACACACCCACGGGTTTTAGGAACAAGTCCCATGTTTATTTCAGTTTGTTACATTACGTACGTAAGATATTATTATAATCAGACTTGTATGTATCAGTCATTATGTATGTATTAAACCTGATGAGCCACATTTTACATGCATGTTATATGTCAAAAACAATTCCATATGAATTTTTAACATTTTGTCATTACACCTTGATGTTCTTGTCAAAGTGCCTTTCTGCCCTCAGCTCAGTATCTGAGGTATTTTGGGAGCTATTTCATTGAGCTGTCATGAGGAATGATGATGTGAATGTGATGCAGCTACTGTGCATGAACAATTGATCATTTTACATTTGTAGAATATTATCATCCACCACTAACATATCTATTGTCACCATTAACTAAATGTTCTTGATTCCAGGGATGGTTCCTAATAAAAAAATTCACTTGTCACCCTATGCCGTTACAAGATTAATATTTTCAATTAGCAGCAATGTCATGCAGACATAAAGTATGCTTTGCAGATGCATCCTTATGAATCGTTAATCTCCGGCAGTGTTGAGTGGGGCTGCAGTCAGAGGCTATTCAACAGCTCAGGGTTATTCAACAGCTCAGGGCTATTCAAATCATAAGTCTTCAGGGTCCATGCCCTGCTGTTTTTCCAGCCTTCCTTCACCCTTCAATCAGATGTGAAGCCTCTGTGGTCAATCAGATTTGGCAATTACTAAACTACCTGGGAGAACTGAAAACAAGGCCTAGATTTGGAATCGAGGTCCAGAATTGAAGAGCCCTGCTTTAGCTGGATGTAGGCAGGTAACTCCTACATGGCCCACCAGGGGGCAGTCATAGTCTAAGTGTAAATTTGCTCCATTATTCAAGGCTGCACTTATTGTAATTATCACTGATAGTATCATCATAATTCCAGGAAATAATGAGGCTTCCCCTGTGTGTAACTGTAAATTGTGCTCCATGACAGGAAACATTGCTATCCTGGTGACATTCTTCGGCTAATATTCACTGCTGATCAAACAAACCGCACCTTCTACTAAAAATAGTTGATCCCTATTCTTTGCAGTTGGTTGAAATTGGCTGTCAGACGTAAAGTCGAAATTTCAATCCTGCGAAAGCTGTGTGAAGTTATTTTATGGTTTAATATCACATGTTCGTCTGATTTTTATTTTATGATAATATTTTGCAGAAAGCCTACAGAAATGTCAGGAATCCTGCTGGGCAGTGTTATGGTCTTGTTTTCGCAGGACTTGATATGGGTTCGTATGTATTAATACATTTATCCAGCTTCCATGGCACTTTTCCAGTACAGAGTACCAGTGTGCAGGGATGATGACATATCATACCAAACACTTATCCTGGTCAGCAGAACCTGAAGCCCGTCCCAGCTTATGGCTTTTATTTACTATTCATATACAGTATTATTACCCCAAACTGTGTTATGTCACTAAGTGTTACTGTTCTGTGATTACTTACCAAATACTTTGGAGCAACGATGTTGACGATGGATGGTATACAAATAAGTTGAATTGAATTCAATGTGATCCGTATAATTCTAATTATCTGTATAAATCTAATTTTGCACAATGTTAGGCGTATACTATTTGGTTACTTAAAAACAGATAACAGCTCTTTAATATGGGAAGCAAAGACTCCATTTGTCGATATGAAGCTCGACCAGTCCGCGCGCTGGGCGGGAAAGGCGGTGACGCATAAGGCGGTGACGCAAAAGACGTCCCCTACACAGCAGTGAGGTTTGGCCTGGAAAACATGGCGGCGCCGGGAAAGCGGAAGCGAAATGCTCAAGTGGACACGGCCCCGCTAAGTCAAAGCTCTACGCCAGGGTTCTCGTCTGATTATCGGGATGCTTCACGTTTCAGCGGAGACGACAACATGTTCGTGGAGGGATCCATACTTCGCATCACCATGACGAACTTCCTGTCAGTGTGATTAAATTCCAGGGTGCTAACGGGTTAGCTGTTAGAACAAAGTGTTATTACAATATATTATACGGATTTATAAGACGTTACTATACTGTTTTTACCCCGTGTTATTAAAGCAGATTTTTAGCACTTTCACGTAACTTTCTACATTACTTCAGAAGGTTTTAGTAAATGGAGCTCATTACATTACTACGTATCATGTATATCATAACTTCGCGGCAGTGTTGGTTTGTATAGTCAGTTATCCTTACGTGTATAGCTATTACATTACATCTTTCTTATTGTCCACCTCGTATTCTGAGCTGATAAGTGAAAACTGAAAACGTAAATACTTAAACCGCATCTGTAACAACACAAACGTGTTGCGGGACATCTCGCTGCCATCATTCTAATTTGGCCATGGAGATTTAATTTCACAGCCTTTTAATTATGTTTTCATAATAAATAAATTGTGCCGTTTATGTGCAACAGCAGTTTGTTTCCTATTATAAAACCCAAAGGATTCCTTATGGGCAGATTAATAATAATTCCCTATAGTCATTCTGCGCTGTCAGCCATGTAACTCCATAGATAAATGTAATTGGTCGTTTTTAAGTAGTGTGAATTATTTAATAGACAATAGATGCAAGGAACAAAAACTCCTTATATTGAACCATGTGAATTGAGTATTAGGGTTATTATGAAATAAGCGCATTATTGATTGCAAAGTAAAATGTCATTTTAAATGTGATCCAGTTTAAGCTGGTTGTGTTGACCATGTTGACGTACTTGTACAACTGTGTCTTCCAGAACATACGACCATTGTGAGGTGACTCCTGGAGCAAAGCTGAACATGATAGTGGGCGCTAACGGAACGGGGAAGTCCAGCATCGTCTGCGCCATCTGCCTGGGTTTGGCAGGGAAGGTCTCTCTCTTGGGCAGGGGAGATAAGGTGTGATCAGATGCAGCTTTATCCATGGGACAGATCAAACTGTTAACCCTGAAACACCTGTACATTTGTGTGTCTCTTAGGAGAGGTAGATGCAATATGCACAATAATGTCTCTCCATTGCTATGACTAAAGATGTCCAGTAGGGGGTGTGTGAGTGTTGTGCCTGGTCTGGTAATGGGGCTCCTTTTCTTGTGATGGGTTAATGAGGCCGCTCCTATTACAGGTCGGCCTCTATGTGAAGCGAGGCTGTTCCAGCGGCTCTGTGGAAATCGTGCTGTAAGTTTACACATTAGACCGTGACATACATGTTTCTGTACATAAATGTAAATGTTTCTATTGAGTGTATAGATCTGCGCATTAGGGATTAATGTATATTTCATTACTTCAACTCCCTGTAAAACCCGACGGTCTCAGGTCCCGTGCACCGCAAAATCTGGTGATCCGCAGAGAGATTTCCGTAGAGAACAACCAGTCTGTCTGGACAATCAATAAACGGCAGGCCAATCAGAGGGCAGTGGAAGAGCAGGTGAAGGCCCTTCAGATTCAGGTGGGAAACCTCTGCCAGTTCTTGCCTCAGGTGAGTTTGTGTCTGTTTGCCTGCTCAGCCTCAGCTTGACTCAAACAATGCTGGATCTTTGATTACATGTCTTGGGTGTTTCAGAAAAAATAATTCAGGATTTGATACTGTCTGTCTCCCATATAGGAGAAAGTTGGGGAGTTTGCCAAAATGAGCAAGATTGAGCTTCTGGAAGCAACAGAAAAGTCTGTGGGACCGCCAAAGATGTACGAGTTCCACTGTGAACTAAAGAACTTCCGCGCCAAGGAGAGGGAGCTGGAGGTGAGCCGTCTCCCAGCTAACCGGTACACGGTGTCATTGGTGTTACTGGTCGTATAAGCAAAGTGGGACAAGCACAAAGTGCTGAACATATTTAGAAGAAGAATGGAGACTGGAGCCATTTTCCTATGGTTAATCCTTCAGTCAGCTAGAGCTTAGCTTTTTATTAAAGGCTTTACTAAATGATTTAATTGTCTAAAGTCTAAGTAAATGGTGAAGTCAAAGTATTGATTTGTGCGGGGTTCTAGTTTTGGGGCTCACCAGGAATTGATAGGAGTTTTCTCTGCCTTGTCTGTCTTGTTTGGTAGAATATTTTATTAGCATACATATATCAGTCTATATAGCACAGTGGCTAAGTATTCATCTTTTGCATCTGCTTAACCAAATGACCTCTCTGTGCTTTAGTAAACTGGTGCACATGTTTTGGTGCTTATTCTAAATGGAGGGATTGAAAAATGCTCATGGTGTTTCTGTGTTGTCTCAGAGAGGCTGCTAATTGTTTGCTTAGCCTTCTTACTTTTCCTCTCTCTCTGTCTGCTTGTGAATGGTCTCCGGATGTTGTCATGGTGGCTGTTGCAGAACGTATGCAAGGAGAAGGCCAGCTTCCTGGAGAAGACGATGCAGCGCAATGAGCGCAACAAGCAGGACGTGGAGCGCTTCTACGAGAGAGAGCGCCATCTGGACAGGATCAAAATGCTGGAGCGCAAGCGGCCTCTGGTGGTACGTTGGCACGGCGGCGGTGTGTGTGCATGTCTGCCTGTGCTCGTGTGAAACTGGTCTCCCTCTTAGGAGTATGAGGCCACCCGCAAGCAGCTGGAGGAGGTGAAGCAGGAGCGGGCTGATGTGAAGAGGAGCTTGACGGCACTGAAGGAGGAGCACCTGCCTGCCCTGAGGCGCATCCAGGGCCTGAACGGCCAGCTCAAGCCCATCGAGGACAAGATGAAGGACAAGGTCAGGGACGTTGCTGATGGCTGGGGATGGGGTCACGGATGACATGACGAGCATCCGCAGTGACATCCCCGAGGTCCCGCTCAGCAGCTAAATTGAAATGTCTCTCCATGTTTCAGAGTGTGAACATCAAAGAAGCAGCACGGAGGTGTAAAGAGAAACAGGACACCTTGGACCATAAGCGCATGGAGGTTAGTTCTCCTGAAAGCAGTGGCACCATGACTACCAGCGAGCTCTGTAATGGTGGCACAGTTACAATAGGCATCTCTCCTCGTCACATACAGGTGGAGGACATCCAGCAGGCACTGAGCCTGAAGCAGACTGAGGAGTCAGACCGCCAGAAGCGCGTCGGCCACACTCGCTGCATGATCACGGGGCTGCAGGCTGAGCTGGAGAGCCTGGCCAGCCGGGAGGATGTTCAGCCGGAGATCAGCAGCATCAATTCTGAGCTGCGGAGTGCGCAGGAGGACAAGGCCCGCGTGGAGGGCGAGTGTCTGGACCTGCAGCGCAGCAAGGGGATTCTGCAGGGCGACGAGCAACGTGAGCTTTGCCTCTTGCTGTCACTCTTTCCGTTTACATCCTGCACCTCCTCCATTCTATTCAGACCTGCTCATTGTAGTTACTTAATCAGGACTGACTGCTGTTCTCTGCATATAGAGTATATATGCAATTAGACTCTGTTTGTAAATGGTAAATGGACTGCATTTATATAGCGCTTTTTACCAAAGCGCTTTACAATTATGCCTCACATTCACACACACATTCACACACCGGTGACGGAGGCTACCATGCAAGGTGCCAACCAGCTCACCGGGAGCAATTCGGGGTTCAGTGTCTTGCTCAAGGACACTTCGATGGGGGCAGGAGGACCCGGGGCTCGAACCTGCAACCCTCCGGTTGCCGAACGGTAGCACTACCTCCTGCACCACCATCGTTTGTGTTTCCTGAGCAGTGCACCGGTGTAGGCAGACTGAACAGAAACTGTATAGTATGCACTAGTGTTTAAGTGCATTTGTGGCTGGGGGTTATTTACCGGTTAGGGTTCTTTTTGAAGGTGTGAAAAATAAACTGAAGAGTCTTGAGAACATGATGAACATGAAGGAGGAAAAGCTGAAAGGCAGATTTAAAGACACCTACAACGCCCTCCAGTGGTTGCGGCAAAATCGGACGCTCTTCCAGGGCAACGTTTATGAACCCATGATGCTGGTGGTGAGAGTCCTGTCTGACCCAACGAGGCCGCTAGACCTTAAAGGAGCTGAACAACTGGGTACAGATTGAGTTTTGGGGACAGGATCTCATTCTGTCCCAGGTCTGTAAAAGTGTATTGTCTTTGTTTCAGATTAATGTCCGGGACCATCGTCATGCCAAATACATAGAGAGTCACATTCCTACCAATGACCTGAGGGCCTTTGTCTTCCAGAAGCAGGAGGACATGGCGAAGTTCATGACTGAGGTGAGTAGTAGTTTTTAGCAGCATAAATTGTTGGGCGTTGGGCAGTCAGGACACATCGATGCGGCGATGCGTGAATGAAGGCTTCCATCTAGAAGGAACCAACAGGTAATTTTAAGTAATTTTAATGATGGTCCCAGGGTACTGTGACACGACACAGTGCATTGGGTCCCGCTGCGTACGGGGCAGCTGAGCTGCCCTTCCTAATCCCTATGCACTGTCGAAAGCGTCGGAACTGGATTCTGGTGCTGTGGAAGAATGATTCAGTAATTCGGTGAATCCCATTGCGTCATGTGGATGCCCGGGTCTATGTCGAGCATCTGTGGGACACGTTTGATCTGCAGCTATACAACCACCAATGTAATTCGTATTCAATGGGCTGCTCGTAATGTTTTGGCTCATTTCATGTATGTGCAGTATTGGGGAAGTTACTCACAAAAGTAATGCATTACAGACAGAGGTGGAAAGTTCAGGTCCAGAAAGTAAAAATCCAGACCAAGGTTTGGTTTCAACCAACCAGTTGAGTATAAAGAGTCACAGTCCCAGAATACTCAACTTCCCCAGCACTGTGTTTATGACGGTATTTCACATGGAAGTAATACACCTGTACTGTAGGGTGAACGATGGATGTTGGGCTGACAGTAATATTACTGGAATGCATATCAAAGTGTCGAGTTAATGGCTTGATGCAATTTCAGGTGCGTGACCAGCAGAAATGGCGTGTGAATGCTGTGATCGCCCCGCGGGAGTCCTGGGCAAGGCAGCCCCCACCACGGCCCATTGAAGCCTTAAGGTGAGCTCATGCCCACCGAGATTTTTGGGTTTGGGTGACTTTATACATGCCTCTGGGGGTTGCTCTCTGTCATCTGGTGGTCAGTCTGCCTGTCTCTCTTTGAGCTTTCTGCATAGCTGTACATGCCTGTTCTGCACTAAGGCTCTGTTCCATGTCTAGAGGGTTTGGGTTTTTCTCCTACCTGCGTGAGCTGTTTGACGCCCCAGAGGAAGTCATGAGCTACCTGTGTAGCCAGTACAAGGTTCACGAGGTCCCCGTGGGAACAGAACAGACCAAGAATATGATTGAAACGGTACGCCCCCCAACACTATGGGCCTATGGCTGTAGAACTCCTGTGGGCCCGTCTACCTATGACTGACATCTGCTGTATGTCCTCTGCTAGGTCATTCGGGAGACCTCACTGAAGATCATCTACACGGCAGCAGAGAAGTACCATGTGAAGAAGTCTTCCTACTCTGGCAAGACCATCTCCAGCAACTCGGTGCTTCGTCCTTCCCAGTTCCTCACCTTGACAGTAGATGTGGACGAGAAGAAACATCTGGAGGAGCAGCTGAAGGTGAGGGACACACAGAGGATGACCTCCTCTCCATCTGCACCCCCACAAAGGCCAGCTCTGATCCTCTGACCTACTGGTCTGTCCTCAGGGTTTTGAGCAGAGGGTGATGGGCATTGACAGTCAGTTGAAGGCCCTTCAGGAGCAGCAAAGCCAGCTGGATCGCCATGAAAATGAGCTACTCCACAAGAAGAAAGTGCTGTCGGAGCTCAAGATCAAGAAGAGACAGCTGGAGCAGAAGATCAGGACCAAGCAGGACAGGTACACATACTGTACACACACTACAAATTACAATTAACACCACAGTCTGCATACACACACTGTGCCCAACCTCTCTTGTAGTCTCAGACAGATGGAGGAGAGTGGTATCAACTTGCAGCAGGCTGAACAGGAAGCCCTTTCCAAAACCAGAGCTGTCAACTCACAGAAGGTGGCTTTAGTCACAGAGTTTGTTCACCACATGCAGGTAAGGTTGAGTGTGAGCACGCCTGCGTTAGCCCACCTCTGTAATCCCACTTCAGTACAGGAGCCTGAGCCAGCATGTCTCTGTGAACATACCTGAGCCAGTGTGTGTGTTAGGGTTAGGGTTAGAGTGCCTCTGTGACCGTTCCTGAGCTAGCGTACCTGAACTAGCGTGCCCCTGAGCATACCCAAGCTAGCGCAAGTGAGATAGGGCACCTGAGCTAGCACACCTCTGGGCGTTTGTGTTAGCGCGCGTCTAAGTTAGCACACCTCAGCTAATGCTACGGCGACCTGCAATGCATGTGTCTTTGAGGTACGAGCCAAGCTGCACATGGAGAAAGTGTACCTGGCACTGGAGAGCGTGGAGCTGGCTGCAGAGAAGGCCAGGCTGGAGGCTGAGTGCAGGGAGAGCTCGGCCCGTCTGCAGGCGCTGGAGGTGAGCCCTCGTCGCAACTTACTGCTTCACTGCCCTGGGCAGCTGACCTCTGACCCTGGGCCAACTGCCGGTTGCAGCAAGTATATGCGCAGCTGGAGCAGAGGAAGACGTCGCTGTGGGAGACATGTCAGGGGTTGATGAAGAAAGCATCGGAGGTGTGCAATGTTGACCTGAAGGAGGAAGCAGTCCCAGAAGACCTTCAGAGGGTAAGGACACAGATCTGGGCCTGAGCCAATGTGGGTGGGATGCCAGGAAATCATGGTCCTGTAACATTTGGGCTTGTCTTGCACAATTAGTGTTACACTGTAATACCCACTTTGGTTCATTAAGACAGAAGCAGCATTTATAAAAGCGTAGTACCTATAGCTACCAGTAGGTGAGGGTATAGTGTTGCGCTCAGTCCTGGTTTCCCCTTTGAAGGCCTTCAGCCTGCTTCCAAACACCTTGGATGAGATTGATGCCTTGCTGAATGAAGAACGCTCGAGAGCTGACTGCATCACGGGCCTAAGTGCCACGGTGAGGCTACTGTAAGGTGTGGGGGGGTGTGGGGGGGGTCAGTGTGCTGAGAAAGCCACAAACATCTCCCCTTCCCATTAGGTAGTGGAGGAGTATACAAGACGGACACAGGAAATTGAGCACCTGAAGAAGGAGCTGGAGATGGAGAAGGGGACCCTGGACAACTATCGGCACAGCATTTCACAGGTGCTGTCCTCGCCTTGTCTCCCATTACACTGCTGTATGTCCTATCTGTCCTCGCCTTGTCTCCCATTACACTGCTGTAT
>JAODLC010000123.1:30418446-30464427 GCA_026781145.1 Hippopotamyrus pictus | reverse complement strand
CAGAACACTGCTGCACCGTGACAGTCTGCCTCCAGAACACTGCTGCACCGTGACAGTCTGCCTCCAGAACACTGCTGCACCGTGACAGTCTGCCTCCAGAACACTGCTGTACAGGTTGACGAGCTTAATCAACAGTAAAATACAAATTTTTTCTGAGGTTGATGCCAATCGCGGGGCAGCGTGCTGCGTTGAGATCTCTATCGCTGTCAGTGCCTTACATGTTTATTAAATGCTGTACTTTTTGTGTAATAAATTCCTAGTCAAAGCAGTTTTTAAGAGTCTGATATCTTTTCCTTCCCAAAAACAAAACCAGTATGTGAACTATTTGTCAGGATCTCCAAGATGGAGTACAGTTTGTTCGGAACACTCATGTTGCAAATACCTATAACAGCAATTCTGAAATAAAACATAATATGACAAGAGGCAGACCAGTAATTTATTGCGATGGATCTTGGGGGTGTGATGTTATATGAACGATGCCCGAATACTGGCACCAGGGAGGAATTCTGTAAAACGCCACTGAAAATGTCAGTCCTTCTGACGATAAAGAGATGATAGCTTTTTTTAAAGAAAGTTATTACTTTATCAAGCAAGGACTGTGTGCAAAGTCATTTTTAATTGACACCTTAATAAACTCTTGGCAATTAACGTCAACGGTTTTTTCAGTTCAATCAAACAGCATCTTTGACAACAGAGCCACCCCACGGCGCTTGACGAGGGCATGTTGAAATCCATCATCCCATCATTTATGCAAAAAGAAACCCGGAAGGCAATGGGGGGGGGGGGGCGACCAAATATCTCCCAAATAGACAGTAAATGAACCTCTTGGGGTCCATGATAAGATCGACTGTGATGTTACACTGCCAGTGGAATGTTAATGTTAGCACAGAACCTATAAAAATATGTATGTCTTAAAATCTATGTTAAGATATTGAACCCGGTAATTACATCAGTCAGGTTTTTATTTTCACAGATAATTCATTGATATCTAACTGGCAAATTATCCCAAAAATTAGTAACGTGTCATGGTGGTCAACTTATGAAAAGTCACAACTAAATGTATGTGATTGTAAATGTACCGGTCATTCTCCATTTGGAGTGGAGACCATGTCATGTCACAGAGGTTGCAGGGCTTATAAAACAAGTTTAAAATATGAAGCACAGCTCCAAGAGTCAACATGTACATCCACAACTGATGTATGATTAAAGAACATGTTTCTCTTGTGATTGTTTGATTATTTTGTTCAATTTCTACTATATATAATTAATATTGAAGTACATTTATGCCATTTATTTTAAAAAATACATTTCTCAGACATTTTTGTCAATCTTGTTATTGGGACACATTACATTTTGTCATAGTAGCTATATGAGCTACAGAGGCATCATCTCAAGGCATCATCTCAAGGCATCATCTCAAGGAATCATCTCAAGGCATCATCTCAAGGAATCATCTCAAGGCATCATCTCAAGGCATCATCTCAAGGAATGAAAAGGTGACTCCACACTCGCTCATCTTATTTAATAAATTAATTTATTATTTTGTTTCTCAGGCAGCATATAACTTCTATGTGTCAAAGGTGTTATGCACTGTGAGGGCTGGGAAGTTCAGTTTTTGTCAAAATGATCACATATGCAGCTCTAGAAAGACTAAGAGACCACAGCAAAAGTTTCAGTTTCACTCATTTCTCAGTTGCGCTTCAGTTTGTGCCTCTGTAAAATATACACCAGGATCTTTCCTTCCTCTCATTGGTGAATAGCTTCTTCCTTGCTTCAGTTCTGCTTCTCAGAGTCTGTTGTGAATTGTCCCAGCAGTCTACTATTTCACTTGAGGTCATCCCCCGATTTACGAGGCGTACTGGATAAGTTGACGGTCTTCTCTGGCATTTGAAAGTTTCTTCCGCCCTCTACCTGGCTGGTTTTGGTCATTTCCAGTATCTACAACTTCACCTTGTTCTTTAGTACTCCTGTCTTGGAAACTCTGAGCCTGGCAGTGTCACCGTCTGCCAGCAGAACAGGGGTTAAACCAGGATTTAAAAATGCAGATTAACAAAAAATTACAGAATGGTCTCTTCATTTTTTTCCGGAGCTCTACCTTTTATATTATTTAGTTGCACAGTACCCCCCCCCCCCCCCCATGGGGCAGCCATTAGAAAAACCGTCTATGCAGAGAGTCACTGGTACTACAGTCACTGGTGATGCACCACATCTGTGGAAGAAAACAGAAACTGAGGAATGTTATTTAACACAGCTAAATAGAAAATAAGCAAAGGGTATCTCAGCCATAAATGTCTTCTTTTAGAAGCGTCTTCCTCATCCTCAAATGAGTTGTCTTTGCGTACACACACACTAGGGTGTGCTGAAGGTGTGCAGTTGTGATATAACCAATTTTACATCCTTTGTTCCTCTATCCTTCCCAACCATGGCATAGTTTGATAGGGTGGTACTACTTAGTTCCAAAGCTGGACCCAGGTGCAACAACTCAAGATAGAATGTTCTGTAAGGTTTTAGACAATAGTATCTCTGAATTATGCAGTAATCCAACTCCTCCTGGAGGCCCTATAATTACCCTGGTCCATCTGTGCTCACTGCCGCGACACTTGTTCTGCGTATGTGTGTATGTACTCTGCTTGAGCAGGAAAGGGGAGATTGTATTGAGGACTGAATTCCGGTAGTTTCTTAGTCTAAGTAGGAAATAACATATTCTCCCCATATAATAACCAAGCCCCTGGCTGAAATTTCTACAACACATCAGTGGCTAATTAACATGTCTCGGAATTATAAAGCTATTTAATATTTTGTCTGTTAATTTTACCATTTTGCAAAATAGGCTAAAATCGCTTGTTCCTATTTTTGATGAAATGCTGTCTGTTAAAAAGTATCTCACTTAAACTGTAATTAAATACGGAGAAAGTGAAATATAAATTGGAAATAACTTTATGACACAATGAATGTCTCGTGGGTGCACCAGAAACAGTCTTTGCATTTTAGATTAAAATATATTTGGAATTAAGGCCGTAATTTTGTATGTATGATAATAGGACATGATAATAGACTTATTAAGGTGCTAACTTTCGGGATTAATGAAACTCATTCTTAGAAATGTATCCACTTTCCGCTCCGTATGCTTTCGCAGTGTATTGTCGTAGAGAGAAGGGGAGCATGAATGAAGCATTAATTAGTTTGCATTAATGAACAATGAATTGATTTGATTTCCCATTTCCCAGCATCACGTGTGATTCTCACACAAACAGGCTCAGCTGGGGACAAAGCCGCTGTTATCCATCATGAGGTGCCTTTACAAATGCGTGAGGCAATTATAAAAGGCATTTCCTCACACCATCTGGTATTACTCCAGACTAGACACATTAACTTATGTGTTCATGCACGATTTATAGTTAACTTTAAAAATGAGTGTATCAAAGATAGTGTATTTAGATTTGTTTGAAAAGAGTGCTAGAAGTTCTTATTTGATAGCTAAACCATTTATGAGTCTGAAATGAAATTAGGCCTAGTATTTCTTTAGAAATAAGAAATTATACATTTAATTGTATATGTTATCCTTTTTAAAATTTAATTAGTCTTATACCTAGTAATCTTATACCTGTGTCGTACACTGAATCTTCTGTAAATATGAGTTCAAATATGTTCTTGTGCTGTGTCTTTGAATGTCTTTTTAAGGTCTGCTTAAATATTATGAAATGACACATTACATATTTCAAGTCTCATTGCGCAAATAATTCCCCATTCATTCTGGCCCCCGAAATGAAACGTAAAACCTCATTAAATCTTCAGCACCATATATCCTTCGACGCACAGTAGTTTCGTATCGCTCGTGTTGACTGCACTTGCAATTCCTGAAAAAATCTTTATTAGCACGGACGCCGCGGAAATGTGCACCTCTTCGTAGACGTACACGCTGGCGAAGGCCCAGCTCTCCGGAAACCGCGTGTCGTGTTCAGTAAGTCTTACAAAGGAGCAGATCTTGTGGTCGCACTTACTTGGGTTTCTAAGCACGCTTCCAGCTCCATGGGTTCAGATCACCAGTCACGTGTCGCTGTCAGTGAGGTATTAAGTAAATTGCCTGAGCGGAGACCCATCTGTCCCAGTCCTGAGGTGAAGGCCGGAGTTCCTCCTGTGACACGCTGCTCCTCTGCTCTCTTACACGTAACAAACAACGGGAAATGCCCAGAAACAGAAGTGATGCGGCAGTGGAGGACGGTATGCTTTGTTACATTTTTGAGATACTACTAGTAACTAAAATCATATTACAACTACAGAATGAAGTAATGTGTGTATAATTTTTTTTGTCTTTTTTTTTCGTGAAAGCTGCTATAGTATTTTAAACAAAATTGCATTGTTTTTGAAGAAATTGTGATTAAAAACAAAACATTTTTCCATTATTTAAGGAAATGAATAGCAGTATCTCTAATACGTCTTCGTACTTATATCAGTTTCAGTAGAAATTGATGAGGAAGAAAGTGAAGATGGTGAGTAAAGCATTACTTTCTCTGTTTTGTGTCTATATTATATGTCTTTTCTGTGTTTATATATGCTTTTTACTTCTAAAGTCATGCAAGTATATGTATTTATTTATGGTAGCGGTTTCATACATTTATATGATTCTATGCCAGAACGCAAAGGCAGGAGAGGGAATAGGAAGGCAGCCAATGGAAGGGCAGCTAGAGGCAGAAAAACCGTGGATGAGGAGGACGAGGATGAGGATGAGGAAGACGCTCCTAAAAGAAGAAGAGGGGGAAACAAGAAGAAGCCAACAAAAGCCCAGGATAGTGAAGGTGAAAGTGAAGAAGAGACTCCAAAGAAACAAAGAGGAGGAAACAGGAAGAGAGGAGGTAAAGTGCAGGACAGTGAGGAAAGTGAGGAGGAGAAAGGAAAGAAGGGAAACAAGAAGGGAGTCAATAAGAAAGAGAAAGAGCAGCAGAATAACAAGGAGAAGAAAGGAGATGCCAAAGGAAAGGGAAAGAAGAATGATGATAAAGACAAGAACACAAAAAAGAAGAAAAAAGACAGGTACAGTACACTGAGGCAACACTGTACACTGGGAAAGCGGGTATAATACACAGGCAAAAATCGTACACCGAGAATGCAGGTACAGTACACTGAGGTAATACCATACACCGAGAATGTGGGTACAGTACACTGAGGTAATACCGTATACCGAGAATGTGGGTACAGTACACTAAGGTAATACCGTATACCGAGAATGTGGGTGCAGTACACTGAGGTAATACCATACACCGAGAATGTGGGTACAGTACACTGAGGTAATACCGTATACGGAGAATGTGGGTACAGTACACTGAGGTAATACCATACACCGAGAATGTGGGTACAGTACACTGAGGTAATACCGTATACCGAGAATGTAGGTACAGTACACTGAGGTAATACCGTATACCGAGAATGTGGGTACAGTACACTGACGTAATACCGTACACCAAGAATGCAGGTACAGTACCCTGAGGCAATACTGTACACCAAGAATGTGGGTACAGTACACTGAAGTAATACCATATACCAAGATTGCAGATACAGTACATTGAGATATTATCATACATGCATACTGCAGGTAAAAAATTACAAATGAGAGGAGGCTATTCGGCCCATCAAGCTAGTAACTAAAATCATCACAGTACAGTGCAGTATGTGGGTACAGTACACTGAGATAATACCATACACTGAGAATGCAGGTACAGTACACTGAGATAATACCATACACTGAGAATGCAGGTACAGTACACTGAGAATACCATACATACAGAAGGTGGGTACAGTACACTGAGAATACCATACATACAGACTGTGGGTACAGTACACTGAGATAATACCATACATACAGACTGCAGACACAGTACACTGAGATAATACCATACATACAGACTACAGGCACAGTACACTGAGATAATACCATACATACAGACTACAGGCACAGTACACTGAGATAATTCCATACATACAGACTGCAGGCACAGTACACTGAGATAATACCATACATACAGACTGTGGGTACAGTACACAGAGATAATACCATACATACAGACTACAGGCACAGTACACTGAGATAATACCATACACTGAGAATGCAGGTACAGTACACTGAGATAATACCATACACTGAGAATGCAGGTACAGTACACTGAGATAATACCATACATACAGACTGCAGGCACAGTACACTGAGATAGTATCAGAGACAAATACAGACAGTTACACATAAAGCATATTAGCAGGTGAGCAACGAGACTGTCTGGTCACCTGCAAGCTTCGTCTGACAGCTCAGCTCGAGTTTCACGGCCACAAACTGATATGGAGCCTGTGTTGCAGAGAGAAGAGAATCACTGAGTCTTTTTACATTCATTAGCAGGAATAAGAAAGAATAAAATTGCTAATACTTCCACGTTACAAAAGATTAAATTGTCAATACAAACTACTCAGACTTGCTCTACTGTATATGTGGGGAGGGGGTGCTGTGTTGAGTCATGTTGAGTGATAATACCTTTCCTTGTTACTGCTGTTTGTGTCTATTGGTGTTTCCTCTGGTTTTGTGCCGCATGGGTTGGGTTTTGCTGAGCTTGACTTTCCTAAGATTAAAGGTAAAGATGAAGCTGGTTATGATATGAAACTCCTCTGTCATCAGCTCATCAGACTCAGACTCGAATGCAGACTCGGACTCAGACCAGTCCATGTCAGAGGGCGAGATGGCAAGACTCATGGAGGAGGTCGAGGAGAAGAAAAAGCTCATCGCCAATATCAGGAACAAGCCATGGCGGATGAAGAGGAGGCTAGAACATCTCAAGTGATACATTTAAATAGTATATAAACACTGGAGAAACAAAATTGCGATGACTATGCCCACCACCCATTATGACCACAATATACAGAGCACACACAAACACACACACACACAAACCTGTACTGTTATCTTTGTGGGGACCGTCCATTAATTTCTATGAGAAAAACCAAAATCCAAAAATGACAACCTTAACCCCAACCCAGCCATAACCTTAAACGACCAAACAAAACACAAAATACAATTCTTTTGGCATTTTTAGTTTTTTGATTGCATTCACTGATTTTTATAAAACTGAGGTTATCATTATGAGTACATGAAAAATGGTCCCCACAACGTCAAAATAGCAGGTTTTTATCATATTGTGGCCCCAGTGCGTAAAGCAAGGTCCATAAAGACATGGTTGGGTAAATTACTGTAAGTGTGGAAGAACTTGACTGGCTCACACAGAGCGCTGACCTCAACCCCATCAAATGGGATGGTCTATTGAGCAGAATCTCATTATAGCTCTGATTAAGACATTGCTGATAATATGAGCTGTGTCCCAGTTCAGCGGTGGCATCAATGGAATGACATGGTCTACAGAGGTGTAACTTTTGTAGGCGGCGTCCTTTGAAGGTCAAACTGAAGACACCGTCGTGTGGGACAGTCCAGCCTAAGGATAATTTCCTATTTGTGCCGCCAGCTGTTCTTGCCTGTACCCTTGTGTAATGAAGCGTCCCTCTTATCGCCTAGCTGTGACACCCTCACTTCACCTCTGCCCAATGAATCTTGGGATAGGGTCCGTCAGGTGCATGCTTCTTGGAGTGGGAAAAAGGAAGATGCATTCCTAGGCTGCATTTGAAGGAGCCTTCCAAATGGGACAGCCTTGTCATGTTGCTGTGACGCTCTCCACCTTCGAATGCAGCCTTTGTAGGATGCAGGCCCTGACCTAGGGCACTGCCATGGAATGCATGTTTTTGTGTCTGCGTTTTCAGTTTTCATTGTTTTTTTGTGTTTATATTTTAAATGACTTCTATAACTGAATGGATTTCAGAGATGCTCAGCAGTTTGTGGACAAATTTGAAGGTGCCCTGGGCAAAGGGAAAGGGCGGAAGCTGTATGCCTACAAAGTGATGATGACCAAGGTGAGATGAGAAGGATCTGACTGTACATCAGACAACAGGTTCCACAGTTGACAACATTAACTCTGTTTCTCTTTATTCTGTAACAGAAATGGATCAAGTTTCAAAGAGATTTTGAAAATTTCAAGACAGCTTGCATACCTTGGGAACGGAAAATAAAAGAAGTTGAGAGTAAGGAACAGCAGGTTTTGCTCATCGCTAATCCATGCCATTCAGATACGATCTCCTGCTCAAAATAAAACGTTGATCCATAACGAGAAGTGTTAAAGCATCTTGGATTATGATACCTTTGTGCTCTATATTTTAATATTAGATGATGGTTGATTGGTTTGTGGTATCTCTGTCTTCTAAGGTCACTTTGGATCTTCTGTAGCTTCATACTTCATATTTCTGCGCTGGATGTATGGAATGAATTTAGTCCTCTTTGGTCTTACTTTTGGGTTAGTTGTGATCCCTGAGGTAAGAAGGCTCTATGGTTTTATTTCCATCTCTGAAATTTTAATTCATCATTATAATTCACTATAAATGCACAATATCTTACAATCTTTTTTTTTGTTTAATTAAAGAAAATAGAGGGTATGTTTATGTCCTCATAGTGGCTGTGTGCTTCTTTATGGTTGGTGTATGTGTGTGCTTCTTTATGGTTGGTGTATGTGTGTGCTTCTTTATGATTGGTGTATGTGTGTGCTTCTTTATGGTTGGTGTATGTATGTGCTTCTTTATGGTTGGTGTATGCGTGTGCTTCTTTATGGTTGGTGTATGCGTGTGTTTCTTTATGATTGGTGTATGCGTGTGCTTCTTTATGGTTGGTGTATGCGTGTGCTTCTTTATGGTTGGTGTATGCATGTGCTTCTTTATGATTGGTGTATGCGTGTGCTTCTTTATGGTTGGTGCATGTGTGTGCTTCTTTATGGTTGGTGTATGTGTGTGCTTCTTTATGGTTGGTGTATGTGTGTGCTTCTTTATGGTTGGTGCATGTGTGTGCTTCTTTATGGTTGGTGCATGTGTGTGCTTCTTTATGGTTGGTGTATGTGTGTGCTTCTTTATGATTGGTGTATGTGTGTGCTTCTTTATGGTTGGTGTATGTGTGTGCTTTATGATTGGTGTACGTGTGTGCTTCTTTATGGTTGGTGTACGTGTGTGCTTCTTTATGATTGGTGTACGTGTGTGCTTCTTTATGATTGGTGTACGTGTGTGCTTCTTTATCATTGGTGTACGTGTGTGCTTCTTTATCATTGGTGTACGTGTGTGCTTCTTTATCATTGGTGTATGTGTGTGCTTCTTTATGGCTGGGATTTCATTCATGGCTGACGTACAGGTGTGTGTCCATGACTGGTCTACATGTCTGTCTTCACAGCTCTTGATGGGCTTGCCCTATGGAACAATTCCCAGGAAGACCGTGCCTAGGGCAGAGCAGGACACAGCTATGGATTACTCAGTGCTCATGGACTTCAATGTAGGTGATCATTTTGGGAGTGAAACTATCATTCTTTTAACTCTGCATGTTCATTTGTACAGTACAAGGTGAATTACGTAATACATTGGCTGCATTTTCCAGAGAACTGTGAAATATGCAACATATGAACAAATTAAAAAGATTAACAGAAAAAATATACTACACAACATTCAGCTTCTGATGAATAAATCATTTTTCCTTTGCGATTTTTTAGTGGATCACAAAATAATTTGGGTATTCTAACAGGACCCTGGCATAGCATAAAACCAGCTAGATACAAATAGCTAGAAAAAAGTCGTTCAAAGAGATGGGCTTGCTGTGTTTTCACGTTTTACTTCATCTGTGGTTTCTTTTCCATATGACATTGAGTATGCAGTACTGTCTCTAGAGTAACAGGTGAATTTCCTGTCATGCTGCTTATCATCCTCCTAAATTGAGTTCTGGATTTTACACGTATCTTTCGACATTTTTAAGTCCATGACTCCCTAATGTTCATCATGCATGTTGATAACACTGGAAGTTTCCAAGCAGTGAATATTTTTTATTTGCTTGATTGTTTTAACCTTACGCATAAAATGACAGTCTTTACCCTCAGCAAAGGACACACCCTTCATCCAGGGATTTCACATACATGCTTGATCTCATATCTCAATATTTGCAAGTTTGGAGTGCCTGATCATCATCATGTTCATTCCATTTGTGCTCCAGTTAAATGCTCTGTAGAATTTTGCAACCTGAGTGGATTTACTTTTGCTTATTTTCTGCAAACAACTAGCTCAACCTTTTCAGTGTTGACAGCTAGATGAACGTAATATGGCTGCTAATTATTGCAATGACATCCCTAACTCTGCTGTTGACCCCAGTGAATACTCTGTATCCTGAAATCAGTAATCAGTAAAGATAAAGGGAGTTCTCATTTCTACCATAAATAAGATTCTTAGTTAATTTTTTAGTGACAATTTTTAAAGACATTTAACAGAAAATCCTTTTTCTTCACCGTCTGAGGGCAGATCTTCCGCCGCCTTTACTCATTAAGCTTCACCATGGTCTCCCGTATCACATCTCTGAAATCATCCGCATCTTCTCTGGACCCCAGAATCCTCTACTGAAAAAACAAAATCTTCAGCACATCTAATTCTCTAGTTACAGGGTGATCTTGAAAAGGCAGTTGCTCATCAGTCACTCTCTCGCTGGAGCTCCAGAAATCTCGGCCGTGTATTAGACCCATGGCCATCGGAGAGGCACGGATAGCCTTGAACACGTGAAACTATACATAACGTTGGACAGGGGGGCAAGTTAACATTTTGTTGGGCGGGGGGTAGAACTTCATTGTTTGCTAATCAGCTTGCTAATGGCTTTGCCTCTCAGTTAGTCCTCATCCTACTTCATCTCTCTTGTGAATATCATGGCATGGTGTGAATACTATGGTATGCTAGGTTTACAACACATCTCTGTAATAGACAGCGGGTTGATTACTTAGAGATCTTAGATCACTTAGATATCTCCCGAGTGGAGGTGAGACCCACAGTTCTGCAGATGTCATCTATAGCTCTCGGCCTACATCAGCCTGACTCACCTACCTCTAGTCCTGACTTTCCACTGGATCTGCTCATGTTGCTCTTTACGTCTTTCACTGGCAAAAGCTCTATTACAGTGCTGACCTTCGGCCTTTATACAGAACGACCTTCCAGTTTACACACACGGTTCTGAAAATCGTTTTAACAACACATTAACATTCTTCTTTTTAACTGGGCTCATTAATTGCATGGATTACGGTAAATCTGCTTTGAATATGAACCATTTCGATATTTTTGTTCATTTTTAGTACACTAAAAATTGAATTCAAATGAATTATTTTCATATGCAGGGTTACTGTAAGTACTCTGTGCTCTTCTACGGCTACTATAACAACCAGAGAACCATCGGCTTTTTGAAGTTCAGGCTGCCCTTGTCGTACCTCATGGTTGGATTGGGCACCTTTGGCTACAGTCTTATGGTCGTCATACGAACGTAAGTTTTAATCTTTACACGGTCTGTGATCAGATGACCTTGTGCTTTAGTCAACAAAGAATGTTACTGCCATAAAATGTACTATGAAGTCTGACTATGACTTATGCTAACTCTAATTGCATCATGTTCATTAATACCTTCGGTTGCTATCATTGTCCTGTATGCTGTTGTTGCTACATCAGAAGTTAGTGAATCTCTATTAGTTGCTAAGAAAGCTGTCATTGTCAGTCACCATACTCCTCATATCTGTTTCTATGCATCTGATCCCTCAGGGTATGGAAGATTTAATGGACATTAACCAATTAATCAATGAATTGATTTTTGTTGTCTTCTGTTAACAAGAAGAAGGGCAGTTTCAATCTGTGCCCTTGACATCGGGGTTTTACAGGATGGCCAGAAATGCCGACGTAGGGGGTGGAGACGGAGAAGATGGGGAGTTCACTTTTGCCTGGAAAATGTTCACCAGCTGGGATTACCTCATTGGCAATTCTGAGACAGCAGACAACAAGTATGCCTCCATCACCACTAGTTTCAAGGTAAACATGACAATGCATGACATTACAGCGCTTACAGGCCATTGCAGACCAAGTCTGTATTTTTCATCCGAAATTATTGCATGTTTAAAAATAAATATTACGTCGCATTGCATCTTTCACGACCACAGACCGACTTTCGTCTGTCATAAAAGGTTTGATTTTTCTGTTTTTTTTTTTTTTTTTGCGCAACTGTTGACAGGTATTGACCATGATCTTGTATGAATGTAGGAGTGTTTGGAGGCTATGCCCTGAATATCTGCCAATCACCTGAGGGCACGTTTCTGCCAGCACAGTTTGGATTGCCTGGTAAACTCATGACGTGTGTGTCCCTACCTTAAACATACTGCCAGCCACTGTTCAGGACCGACTTGATCGCAGAAGTCGGGGGTCCTATTTTTAATGCGGATCCACAGTTAGCAGCGTATCAAACTGGACCATGGACATTCTGAAATGACTGGGTTAATTCTGCAGTTCCTGTATCAGCAGGTGAAAGTCTCTCTGCTCGTGATGGTTTCTCAGGCTTGGATGGACACCTCTGGTCTCTTTTCTCTTTTTTTCCTGCTCAGAAGAAGTGAGAGGAGCAAAAAATCATCCTCACTGCTTGATGACTGTTTTGTCTCATATTGTGAATATTTGCAATTATAGAATAATAAAAGTCATCAGACTCAGCGTGCAAGGTTTCTGTGCATCACATTTTTCTTTTTTTTTTTTTTATCAGATGATGGATTTAAAAAACACATATGACAAATTTGGACTTGGTCTGCAAAGGCTTTGGTGTGTGCTTTGGTGTGTGCTTCGGTGTGTGCTTTGGTGTCCCCTGCCCTCTCTTTCCTGAAACATGCCCACTGTAGTGTTTCCCAGTCTGGTCCTCAGGGACCCACAGTCGGCCCATGTTTTTGCTCCTCCAAACTCCCTACCAGACAGTCCACATTTTTGCTTCCTCCCAGCTGGGAGGGAGCAAAAACAAGGACTGTCTGTGGGTCACCAAGGACCGGACTGGGAAACACTGCCATACTGTATAAGCGCTTCAGTATATTGATGGATTTACAAGCTACATGCTTGTCCTCAGTGACAACCCACTGGTATTAAATCATGAGCAGAAATCAAGATTGTATGAAATGTATGATTTATGGAAATGTGAAATACCAGTAAAAAATGGTAAGACTGAGGTCATGTCAGGATTAATCTTAATCTGAAATGTCTGAACTTGACAGGAGTCCATTGTAGATGAGCAGGAGAACCAGAAGGATGAGAACATCCACCTAAGGAGGTTCTTGCGTGTTTTGGCCAATGTGATGATCATCTGCAGCTTGGGTGGAAGTGGGTATCTCATCTACTTTGTAGTGAAGAGGTCCCAAGATTTTGCCACCAGGGATGACTTGAGCTGGTACGAGAAGAATGAGGTATAAACAGATTACCTTTTACCCTTGGTACATACTGCACATAGCTTCTACCCTTGGTACATACTGCACGTAGCTTTGCAGAAACTGTATTTATGTCTGTCTGTGCACAGTGTTTGTCTGTGTTTGCATGACTATTTCACTATGTCTCCATCAGCTGGATAAATGTATCTCAGTCGTACAGCTGCTTATGCAGCGTGGCACAAGAAGGACTGAACTATTTAGCCAATGTGATGAAGTATTTGGCTCTGCAGCCTTCCAGTTTTAAAGTAGTGTGTAAAACATGAAGTAGCGCGGTGTGTCCTCACTGACATGGATTATCTGGTCATCCTATGTTAACTGCATTACAATTGTCCACCTTATTAAATGGTTTTAGAAGCAATTCAGAAGCAGACTTTTCCAGGTGGAGATAGTGATGTCATCACTAGGCCCAACAGAATCATGGATGTGTCTTCCAGGTGGAGACAGTGATGTCATCACTAGGTCCAACAGAATCATGGATGTGTCTTCCAGGTGGAGACAGTGATGTCATCTCTAGGCCCAACAGAATCATGGATGTGTCTTCCAGGTGGAGACAGTGATGTCATTACTAGGCCCAACTGAATCATGGATGTGTCTTCCAGGTGGAGATAGTGATGTCATCACTAGGCCCAACAGAATCATGGATGTGTCTTCCAGGTGGAGATAGTGATGTCATCACTAGGCCCAACAGAATCATGGATGTGTCTTCCAGGTGGAGATAGTGATGTCCCTGCTGGGCCTGGTGTGCCCGCCCCTCTTTGAGACAATCGCCGAGCTGGAGGACTATCATCCCCGTATCGCCCTCAAATGGCAGCTCGGTCGCATCTTCGCACTCTTCCTGGGAAACCTCTACACCTTCCTATTTGCCTTGTTTGATGAAGTCAATGCAAAGGTTTGCTATTTTCTATCACAGGGGAACATTTGTACAATAAAGTTGGGTACAGTGTTTCACTTGTAAGGTGATAAGGTTATTAGATGATTACTAGAACCATACCAAATGCCTCTTTCCTTGGGTGCTATGCATCCTAGATAAGTTCCATACTGGGTTCTGGAAAACAAGATGGGACATACCAAAAAAAACAACATGACCCTGATATGCACTTATAGAAGATGTCTAAACATTTTGCTTCCTGTCTGACAGCTGGAAGAGGAGGACTCCATTAAAAATGCCACCATCTGGGCAATGAAGGAGTACTATGCTAACTTCACGGCCTACAACAACGACAGCAGTGCAACCCCTCCTCCCATCAACCCTGCTGATATCATCCGAGGGCCTTGCTGGGAGACCACTGTGGGCATTGTAAGCTGGTCCCCACTGAATCCACAATAATCTGCATGAATGACTGCACTAGGAAACCACTGTAATAGGCAGAATGTCTGAAAAATTTAGAAAAAGGCAACTTAGTTACTGTTTCTCGTAAGCAATCTGCCAATCTTTGGTATACTGGTAAATGTTATCAATTCACATTTATCAATTCACACTGCTTGCAGTCATTAGACTTTTACAAATAGAGTATATATGCTCCCATTAAATGCAAATATGTATTATAGTAGGGAAACACAATTCTAAACACTTTAAAGTCCAGTTGTTTTTTTTCAGGAATTTGTTAAACTCACTGTTTCGGACATCCAAGTGACGTATCTTACCATCCTGATTGGTGACTTCCTGCGTGCTGTGATTGTGAGATTTCTGAACTACTGCTGGTGCTGGGATCTGGAAGCAGGCTTTGTGAGTACTAAAGATCAAGGCTGTCATTTGTAGGAAGTAACTGGAGTTTTGGTGATTAATTTTATTAGTACCGAAGGATGCAAAACACAATGATGTACCCCATTGATGTGGAACGTTAATGAAATTATATGCTTTAGAAAATGTTTTATTTCCTTGCTTATATTCCAAACTAGTAATTTAAATTGTTGTCTGATTCACTTATATGAATACAGCTGATATATTTTAAAAGTTGGGATAATTCAGTTGTGTTAGACAAACCTTTTCTAAGAAGGTCCTTAATGGCTTTGAGTTTCAGGCAGACTGAAACTCAAAGTCATGGACAAATACAATAATTAACAGATCAGCCAAGCTGAAGAATCAGAATTAAGAGTTAGGACAGGATCTAGTGTGGACGGCTACGATTTGACTCGAGAACTCTGGAAGGCAAAGATTGAACGCAGTTGCTAGTTTTCCTTGGACTTTCCAGGGGATTTGTGGTATTTTCAGGTTGATTTGTATATTATGTATTGTGTATTATGTATTGTGTAGTTCCATTACAAGCCAGGGGTCTGGTATAAAATGATGTAACTGAAGTGTGATACATGTGATTACCTCCGTATCTCTAGCCCTCCTATGCAGAGTTTGACATCAGCGGCAATGTGCTAGGTCTGGTCTTCAACCAGGGCATGATTTGGTAAGAATGTGGACAAAACCAAAAGCTTCACTTTCTTGCTAAAATAAGCAGAATATTTTCCATCCAATTACACTCCAGTTTTCTGTAATTGAAGTTCAAGCCTATGATTTGGGAAGGATGCTTTTATACATGCCTGCTATACAGGCAGTGTGTCCCAAAGCATTTGCCTTGTCATTACCAGCATGTGACGTGCTTCTTTTAGTGCGGACAGTGAGCCACTTTGGAGCATGTTGTGCCCCCACCCTTAGACGTGACTCTCTTTCTGTGCAGGATGGGCGCCTTCTACGCCCCTGGGCTGGTGGGCATTAATGTTCTTCGCCTGCTCACTTCCATGTACTACCAATGCTGGGCCGTCATGAGCTGTAATGTACCACATGAGAGGGTCTTCAAGGCCTCGAAGTCCAACAACTTCTACATGGGACTGCTCTTACTCATCCTCTTCCTCAGCCTCCTTCCTGTGGTGTACACCATCATGAGTCTGCCCCCATCCTTTGACTGTGGTCCTTTCAGGTAACCATTCACCCTCTCACGTGCTGCCAGTTTGCTCAGGCATCCCATAATTGCATTCTGACTGTTTCCATACAGCGGAAAGGCAAAGATGTTTGATGTTATTTCGGAGACCATTGACCTGGACCTTCCAGCATTTATGGGAACACTGTTTAGCTACGCAGCCAATCCTGGACTAATCATCCCAGCAGTGTTACTGATGGTGTGAGTACAGAATACACTGTAATTCTGATGGGCTGTTGAGTACAGAACACACTGATTATCCTTTTAGTCTGTGTGTACGTAACACACTGATGTATTGACAAAGGGTGTTAGGGTACAGATTTAATACTGAACACAAAGTCACGGCACTGGATTGGCGAGTACAGGACACACTCTACCTTGGCACTCTCTGTCTTGCCTCACAGCCTGGCTATTTACTACCTGAACTCTGTCTCAGAAGCGTACAAAAACTCCAACAACGAACTGAAGAAGAAGATGCAGATGGTAAGTCTGACTGTTTGACATGTAATGCACAGCGACCACAATAAGCATAAAAAAACAAGTGGAGTGCATTTCTTTGCGTTTGCGTGTCGAGTCGCCCCTTCATATCCACGGGGGCTTGAAGGACCCACAAAAATCTGCAGATGCTCAAGTGTCTTATATAAAATGGTGTAGTATTTTCATATGGCCTACGTACATCCCGAATGCTTTAATGGCGTACTCACACTTGGCCCGGTAGACGCGTACTGTGCCCAAGGACGACTGTCTCCCCACCATTGACGTCATGTCTGTGTTCCGTGCTAGCGCACAATTAGTGATCACACTGGATGTGTACCGTGCTCAAGTCCACCTCTTGAACCCATCCTGGGCATGGTATGATGTACTCTGCCCAGGCAAGTTCAAGTTTTGATTTTTGGAACCTTTTGGATTTTTTTTTTTTTAAATATTTTTGATTTGCAGTTAATTAAATCCATGGAACAGGATTCCGTTGATATGGAGGGCTGACTGTATTCTATGTTTATTGCATGACTTAATATATTACCACACTATTTTTGCTCCCACTATAAATGTACAGACGCTCCGCCACTTACGAATGAGATACATTCCGAATTGTCATTCGTAACTCGAAATGTTCGTAAGTCGTTATTCAGCATCATTTTAAGGGTATACGCAAGTACAAAGAACTAGGATGCTGGGAGTACGCACGTTACACTGCTGCGCGGCGGGAGTAGCGGCCAGAAGTCGTACTAGGAGGAATTGGCCCGCAAAAAAAAAATTTATGTCGCGGACAGGAAACGGGAGCCCAAGGAACACAATTTGAACTTACTGTACAGTCCTCTTTGTTCGTATGTCTGAAAGTTCGTAAGTTGAACGTTCGTAAGTAGAGGAGCGTCTGTATATACAATCCGTGTTCGAGTAAATGTGCTGTTTTTCATTTATTTCAATTCTTCACACTAGCAAAGAGATGAGGAGAAAAATCGCAGAAATAACACAAATAGCACTAATCAAGTGATGAAAGATCTAGAAGACCTGCTGCCCAACCGCTCTCTGGCACCCAAACCACCGGCAGAAAGCAATGCAGGTGAGCTGCAGTTAGAGGAAAAACTATATAATATGGACATTTATGAACCAGACATGAGTTTTTTGAGTGAAAGCAATGATTTGACCATTGTTGCTATGTAGGGTTAGGGTTAGAGCAAGGCTGTGATGCCAGCAGCCCTGTGTTTGATGTAAGCCTGACCAGAGGCGGACATTTCAGGTCCAGAAAGTAAAAATCCAAACCAGGATTTTGTTTCAACCAATGAATTCACTACTCTGTGACTGTGACTCTTTATGCTCAACTGGTTGGTTGAAACAAAATCCTGGTTTGGATTTTTACTTTCTGGACCTGAAACGTCCGCCTCCGAGCCTGACATTATCACACACTCCTTTCAGTTAATGGTTGCTTGGTACTATAACAGATTGATCACAGCTGAAGCTGAAGTGACCTCTTCCTTCCTCTGATATCTTAGACAACGATCAGCGTGGTAAACCTGCCAAGGTTACAGGAAAGCCTGGGGCGGCAGCCACTGGTGTCAACCTTCAGAAGGATGTGTCCCTGGCGAGCACCAACCCCCGCATTGCAGTTACACACCCCCCAGGACCCCGGGGACCAGGACCACTACCTGGGCCGGAAGCTAGCCGGAGCCGTGGACGAACACAGCCCTCCAGGGACTGAGTGCATGATGACCACATCTGTGGCCTCCTCTAAGGGCTTCCATGATTCCACTGCCCCCTGGGCTGTATGTGCAGAACTGGAACGTGATGGATGCAGTTACCTCATTCTACACCGAGCCTGGACTGCAGGAGCATCCTCTCAGCCAGCAGTGTCCACTTAGAAGGCTGCAGCTTCGTCCCTAAATCTGACGTCGCTTTTCTCCAACATTATGGCCCAGAATATTTACTGAGCTGCCATTTACTCAACTCAGAGTGACATTTTACAAATGTCTGGGATTTTTCTCCAATTTAGATTTTTGTTCAGCACTTTGCAAGAATTTATCCATCCACACATCCATCCATCGTCTAATCATTTATCTAGGACAGTGTAATGGGAATACAACAGAGTTTGATGAATTTATTTATTTTACCAATAAGGTGCGTATAATACAGTCATGCGGTCAAAGATGGACTGCAAATACAACGGTTGTCCCATATGATGAATGGAGCTGAAAAATTCACATCTCCCAGTGATGTCATAGTGCAATGCATTGCTCACTTGTTTCTGGTGATGCTGGTGTAAACAAACCTACTATACTGCCAGTCGTGTAAAAGTATTGTTCATACAATTATGTACAGTACATTATACTTGAAAATGATAATAAACATGTTACTGGTGTATATATTTGTTATATTGTACTTTTAATCATTATTGTAGAGTGTACTCTTTCTATTCATATTTGGTCTAGGTGTACAGTAGGCTATACCATCTAGGTTTGTGTAAGTGCACTGTATGATGTTTGCACAACGACAAAATCGTCAAACAATGTATTTCTCAGAATGCTTCCCTGTCGTTTAGTGATGCATGACTGTATTCTCAAATTCCAAGAGGACGTGTCTTTGAAATTATGATTTAACTTCAGTTTAGTATCCAAGAACTAATAATGTAGTACCACACAGTATTGTTAAGTGGTTTAGGTATATAAAACTAAACTGAATTGAAACGTTTAAACTATACTCTTAATTTAGTTTTTAAACAAATAAATTGTTCATTATAAAATTCTGTCTTTATTGTATTGTCTGCCTGAAACAATGTTTAAGCTAATATTAAACATTTTTATTAAAAATTATAATACTTAAAAGCAGTCATCATGATGCATTATAGATACCGTCATAATTCATTAAAATGCATTCATAAAGTATTAGTAACACGGCTATACAGACGCTCGTCTACTTATGAACTTTCAACTTACTAACTTTCAGACATACGAATGAAGAGAACTGTAAGCCCAAACTGTGCTCATTGGCTCCCGTTTCCTGTCCGCAACATCATTTTCTTTTTCAGCGCGCCAATTCCTCCTAGTACGACTTCTGGCCGCTGCTCCTGCCGCACAGCAGTGTAACGTGCGTACTCCCAGCATCCTAGTTCTTTGTACTTGCGTATACCCTTAAAATGGTGTCGAATAACGACTTACGAACATTTCGTTCGTAAGTAGAGGAGCGTCTGTATTTATAAAAAGGCACATTATAGCTATGTTTATTATGCGTTATCAATGCTCTATGAAACTCTTATCTATAATGCACTGTACATACCTTCATAATGCATTATGTCAATATGAGAATTAAAGACACGTTGCACTGCATTTTGAAGGTATGTGTAGTGTATTAAGCAATATTACTACAATTTATCTGAAGAGAATCATGTCTCATCTTCACTGCACTGTTGCACATCTGCTTGTCTGTTTATTCTCTGTTTATTTGTACACTGGCACAGGATTGGTTACTGGGATAATGGGCGGAATCTGCTTCTCAGCAGCTTTAACTTCCAGTCACTGGCACCCACTCCGCCAGTATGGCCAGCTCCAGTGTCTGAGCCAGTGGGGGCTTCCAGTGCCACTGCCTTGTAGCCTTCAAAATGGGCACAACGAGATTACAGCAGTAGTATTCAAACTTTTTCTGATATATTTATTTTTCTGCCTGCTGCCATCTGCTGTTTTTATTTTGTAATTGCACTATTGGATATTTAGGCACCTTACTATTCCCTCAGGAATTAATGACTCTAACCTACTGATCTTGGCCTGCAGAGCAGCTTCAGTCCTACTTGGAATGCTGTCAAACATGCTGAAACATTTCAGAAACTCACAGACACTGCATAAGCCAAAAATGTATAAATACCAAAAATGATTTGGTTCACATCTTTGTCTTGGCAGCCAGCTTCACTCAGCTGTCAGCTGCCTTTGTGACCAGGCAATCTCGCCTTTCTCACAGTAACTTTCAGTACCATAAATATTTCATTTTTAATAATGGGCCCAAGTATTATTTACGATTTTTTTTCGCTTGTGACTCCAGGGAAATTGAAGGGGTAATTTACAGCCTTTATGGAATTAGATTTTTTTAAAGTTCAAGTTTCTAATTTATGAAGTTTGTTTCTTTGCCTAAGTTTTGTTTAAGGGATGAATTGGAAGATAGCTCTAAAATATTGTAAGAAGTTGGCATGGATGAAAGACAGACAGAAGGACAGACAGAAAGACAAACAGACTGCCAGACCTCATGCATCTGTGCGTTTGAGTGTCACCCATCCAACACGAGAAGCGTGAGGCTGACAAACACGCTACTTCAACCAAAAAAATGTGCTTGTTTATCAGTGATCAGGTTTTTCTCAGGTTTCACTGGCTTAAAAAATTTATTTCGTTTCTAAAGTTACAATTTTCAGCAGCTTCTTTAATTACATATTCACAATTGAAACACCAGTAACTCACATCCTGAGAAAACTTTCAGCTTTTACTAACCATTCTCTTGTTTTCACGTCTGAAGTGCTACTATAATTCCTTCTACAGCAAGAAAATGAAAGCATCTACAGTCTTGAGCAGAGGCTGGTACAACAGCATCCCTGCGGAGGCAAAGGTAACCAGATCACCCACCTTTATAGTTAATGAGTCACAGCACACCTTGCAGTGATAGTGGAGCTGTTTACTGCTGTTTTCTTAGGGTTACACTGACCATAACCCTCACCCAGACAGGTTCATGCTTTCTTAATCAGTCCTACTCTTTTCTTTGTCTTCTTTGGGCAGCATATGTGTGGAACTCTGTGTGTCTTCATGATCGCCTGTAACCTTAGGTGTTTCTGCAGGGTCCCTCACAATTCAATGGAATGTTGCTAGGATGTTGTGAAATGTGTGTGTGTGTGGGGGGGGGGGTGAGATCCTTTGACTAAAATTTATACTGTTCTCCTCTCTCTCCTCCCCTCTCCTCTCTCTCCTCCACTCTCATGCCCTCTGCTCTCCTCATCTTGCTTCTCCCCTTGCTCTCCTCTTGTCTCTCTCCTCGGTATTCCCTCTAGTAACAGAACAGGAAACCTTACACTCTGCTTTAATATACTATAGAATTAATACTATTACTAATACAGACAATAGTGGTTCATAGTGAAGAAATTTTAAAAAATCTCACTGGCATAAACAAACGTGTCTCTTTTTAATACAAGCACTACTTTACCAAAGCCCTTAGCATACACCCTACTTGCATGCTTTGTGTAAAATATAATATGTTGTGTAAAGCATAATATGTCGAGAGTTTATGTGCACGTTGTGTACACATACAAGCCTGTGTGATTTGCCTTTTTTTCCTGCTGGTTGGCCTTTCTGTCACATCCTTGTATGTTTGTATGGGTAGGAGGTAAGTAGTTTTTTTTTTCTTTGTTTAATTATTGGATAGTAAAGTTTGGGGTTTTGAGATCTGTTTTGTTAGTTTTTCTTTTCTTTGGCTCCGTCCTTGTCCCTTATTCGCTTCAGTGGCATGGTTACGTGCGTAAATCAAAGGGCCTGAATAAAAGGGCTACTATTTGAATCTTCTCAGATCCATGTGAAGTACATGACTACATTACTCATCCTGTTTGTAGGCCACTGCAGTCCCCTGCAGACCTGTTATGGCCATCTGACCCAGACCAGGGGTGTAACAGTGCATTATCAACTGAATCAGGCTGAAAACATGCAAAACACACTAACTTCAATAATAGCCGAATTTGCTTAGCTGTCCAACAGCAGTGCAATAGCATAAGTTTGTGGTTCCCTTGTTCTGCAATTTTGGCTCCAGGCACTGGAAGGGAAGCATGTGGGACTGGGATGCTGGAGGAGACAGTGAGTTTGGCTCAGCGCTGGACAGCAGGTATGGAAAGGCAGAGGACATTCAGCAGGAGAAGCCCTGTCTGAGCTCCACAAGCATCGTGTTACCAGCCCTGACAGTCTACAGCGCCGCCTCTCCCCGCCATGACATGCAAATGCGCAGGGAGCTGCTGTCTGTTTTTATGAAAAAACCAGGTGTTTTCTGAACAAAGGTGGTATGAGGTGTGAAAATGAGACCAAAGGGATAACAATGTGAAGAGTCAAAGCAGCTCCCTCACAGAAGTTGTGAAAAACATTTTAATAAACAGCAGGACACAATCTATGTCAACCAAAAATACAGACAATCAAACTTTAAGGGCTTGTAGCTCTGTCAGTAATTACATCATCTGAACAGGCAGTCCAGTTCTTAATCCATTTGCAATTGGACATATAACATGTAACTAAAATCTCCTCCAGTTCAACAATAACAGTGTTTAAGTCAGTGTTTCCCAGTCCGGTTCTCGGGGATCCAGAGAGAGTCCATGTTTTTGCGCCCTCCAAGCCCCTAGCGAAAACATGGACTGTCTGATAGGGAACACAGAGGGAGCAAAAACATGGACTGTCTGATAGGGAACACAGAGGGAGCAAAAACATGGACTGTCTGATAGGGAACACAGAGGGAGCAAAAACATGGACTGTCTGATAGGAAACACAGAGGGAGCAAAAACATGGACTGTCTGATAGGGAACACAGAGGGAGCAAAAACATGGGCAGACTGTAGGGACCCCAAGGACCGGACTGGGAAACTGCTTTAAGTGATGGGGAGGTCTGGGCCTTATCTAATAAGTGAGGGGTGATGATTTTATCGAGCATGCATTTGAATCACACAAGTTAATGGACCATTTATACAGATACACTTGAATGTTTTATTTTAAGCATAATCCATCTTTCTCTCCTTTAAGACACACACATAGAAGACGACATATATGACTCAAAGAATCAAATTGGCAACCTTTCAATCATGGCCGCAGAGGCAGACCCACTGAGCTACACACCCCTCTTTGTAAAGTTATCTATGGTCTATGCTATACTGTATATGGTAAATGTGTCTTGAGAGCTCACTGGATCAGTGTGTAATTAATGATTTATGGTTTCACTATGGAGCTGGGTCTATTCAATGGGGTCTCTGCTGCACTATTTCACATTCTCTGACTGTAGAGATTATTTTATAGTTACTAATATTTAATAGTTTTATAGTTAATTGTTGTATCGTTTCGGAGAGTGGGGGCAGAAGAGGGGCCTACGATAAGTGTAGCCTAGGGGCCCTTGAACTCGTTAATCTGCCACTGTATATATGTTACATCCATTTAAACACCTTTAAACTTAATGTTTCAATAGATCTGCAAAGAACCTTAAACATGTTTAAATTAACATTAATACAAAAAAGTAAGTGAGTTATATGGCTTCTGGTTTTCATAATCATTCTCTTCATGTTAAGAACAAGTCCTCAGATATATTTCTAAAATAAAACATATACAGTATAAAACATGGATCATTTAAAATAGTTAAAACATCACATTTCATCAACAAACAGGAAAACATGAACATTAGGTGTTAATGTGTCTCATTGACGTTACCTTCATTTATCACTGCTGGTGTCTGCCCAGCACAATGGAGGCTTACACTATGTTGAATATCGTAAGGTTATGTTTGAGGACAGTGTCCTTGACGGCATCAAAGACAAAGCGGATGTTCTGTGTGTCTGTGGCACAAGTGAAGTGGGCGTAGATGGTTTTCTTCTTGTCTGGATTTTGCTCCATAAACATTTTCAGAATGAATTTTTTGGCTGATTCTGCATCATTTGGGCCTGAAAGCACCACAAACCATTACCACTCTGGGCCACTAAACCCTACAGTCATCATTATCCACCATGAGGAACTACTTAGAAAATCCATTACTATCCACTACATAAGGTAAAATAATCATCACATAAACACCATGATCACAATTGAATCGGCAGCTATGGGCGCGGTGTGACTGTGCACGCTCCTGAAAGCCAGGAGAATTATCCACAAATTATTTAAACGTATGAAGTATTTAAAAGTGTAAATAATTCAAATTTCTGTAAATAATGATGTGAGGTGAACATCAGAACAACAATGAAACCAGGTGATACATTAGAAAAAAACTATCAGCATAACCATTTTTGCATTTCCTCATGAAATATTTTATTCTACGTTTATAGTAAGTGTGCTTCACATTACAGAGACGTAATATTTTGCTGTCAGTTTGGAAACTAAACACTGGAAAAGTCCAACGCAGCCAATGCCCACAAACAGAGACAAGGGAATACAGCAACTTACCCTTGAAGTCAGGGAAATAATCACCTAAGTGGGAATATGCAATCTTCTCCTCTAAAATGTCTATTTTATTAAGGAAGAGAATAACAGAAGACTCCTCAAACCAGGCATTGCTAATGATGGTCTTGAACAGAGCCTTGCTTTCCTCCATGCGGTTCTGGAAAAACACCATCACTAACCATGTAAACCCCAAGAAACAACTTTTCAATTACTTGTCAATTACATCATTAGCAGACAGATATCAGATTTCACAGGAGACCGTGATCAAACTTTTGGCACCAATCTGTAATAAATAATATGTCTATAAATCAGTGAAAAATAAATGTCTTTATTTCTCAAATGGAAAAAGCAAACTTTGGGTTAAACATTATTATCATATTTCTCGGTTATATTGATGCATTTATTTACAAATATTCCGTATCAGTTTTGTTTTTAAAGAAAAAAAATTCTGCTTGAATTTACTTACCTCATTCCGAGATTCATATAAGACTTGGTCGTATTCATTAAGTGCGGCCAGAAAGATAATGGACGTGACCTTCTCAAAGCAGTGAATCCATTTCCTCCTTTCTGATCTCTGACCTCCTACATCGACCATCCTTAAAGAATCATATGACACCAAAAAGCCCTTAACTCCTATAGTAGTCTGTACATTAGCATCTCTACTTCTGTTACTCTCCCTAACCCTGACGTTTACCACACTCATGAATCACCTCTAACTCCTGATACCAATTTCACCATGAATCTGATTCCATTCCTTGCCAGAAACGCACCTGAAGGTCATATTTTCTAGGAGGAAGGGGTACTCTATAATTCCTGTCGTGGGTGCCCTAACTCGTAAGACATCTTGTTCAGTTGGCACATATGTAGGTGCGGAGATCCGATCTATGGAGTCCAGGTAGCTGAAAGTAAATGATGTAACATAAACATTGTCATGGCTGGTAAGCCTGAAGGTAGCGCAGTCAGAAAAAGTCCACTGGTATTTCAGTAGTTCCAATGTGCTTAAAATAGTTCTGCTTATTTATACATAGAGACACAACATACAGAACAACTTACTATTTTGCAGAATCAGACAGCTGGTATTCACGTCTGCGCTTGTAGCATTCCTGAAGGCCTTGGTCACGCCACAGTTGGCTGATGGCTTTGGCGTGTTTCTGGACTAAGGTGGTCACCAGGTCCACGTCCACCTGCTCCACCATGTCTGCATTTTGCTAAAATCAGAAAAATCTCCCTGCTAAAGCTGAACATTTTACCAGCTCAGCACACCTGTGCTACCTGTGTCCCGCAGCATCAGCACACCTGTGCTACGCAGCACTGCTTTATCAGCCATGTATGACAACAGAAAGGTTACAATGGCAAGGAGAAGCCAAGCCATGGTTTCAGAAGCCCAATAAGGCTACAGCCACAGCACAATTAAGTGCTACAACTGATGTATAATTACAGGACAAGCAGTTCTCTGCTGATGTAAGCAATCCGTTCCACAAACTTATATGCAAGTCAAATTTTGTCAATTTACCATTCAAGACACCTTCTAGCAAAAAACACATATGCAAGGAACAAAGTAGTAATATATATTAAAGAACAGATATTAAATGAAAAAAATAAAGTGTAAATTTACTTACAGGAGTATGTCGCCTTTTTGTATTAGCGCTTCCATAAACTGTGCATCTCAGATATTTTTTTTGCACAGATTCACTTAAATCATTTTGGTTTAATTTGAGAGCTACCTGTATTTTTTTCACTATATATTTAAATTCTGTGTTTATATGCCTTACCTTTACCACTAAATAATTAGAACCCTGGACATTAATGACCATAACTTTTACGGATCTTGTAAATGCTGACTAATACTCATCACATGTGCCTTTCTCCCAAAACCCTCTCTACCATGTGACCATGTCATCTTGCACATGCACTCTGAAACCTGCTTAGCAAGATCCACCCCTAACTTGGAGATTAATCAGAGAACCTTCATCTGATGTTTTGAGTTTCTCATGGATATGTGTATGAGCTATATGAACGAAACACTCGCATGAGTGATGGAAAGATTACAATGTTCTGATGGTCCACGAAGGGGATGGCCAGTGTCTTCATGGCCTGGATCATGGCCTGTATAGCCATGAAGATGTTCTGATAGACCAACTTGGTGAAGTCTCTCCGGTCATCCTCTGAGTATCCTGCACCATGAATAATCCTCATCTGCTTGATAAATGTGCTCTTTCCACTCTCTCCAGTCCCTGACCAAACACAGGTAAACATCTTTTGTACCTGCTTAAAATGCAAAATTTTGACACTCTGCTTACTTATTTGCATTAATTTGCTTGACTCCTGTAACACCAAACAATCAAGAATGAAGCTTTGCCAAAATGAGGAAATGAAGTAACATTCTTATGCAAAATAGCAAGTTTGTCCACTAATGTAACATGTGTCTGCGTGAGTATACACAAGCACAAGCATAAATAAAAGTATATGATATGAAGTTTAATTCAATGTAACAATTAAAATTTTAAAATATTGCAGTTAGTCATATAGTTATTTGTGAACTATAGTTATATACCTACAAACAGCAATGTCAAAAGACATACATTTTAATTACTGACACATTGTTGTTTGTATTTACATATTTCTTTAATGCATCAAATTCTCTTTTTTGACAGTGGACTTACCCAATAATAGTAGTTTAATTTCTCGTCTGGAGTTTTGCTTGTCACGCCGAAGCTGTCTCTCAATCTCTCTACTAATGCGCTCACATTCCCTGTCTTCCGCTGACAGGCAGCATTCAGCCATTGTTCCAAGTACTGCTGTGACCTTTTTTGATCTTTTTAAACTACTTATACAAAGACTAGATACGTTTAAACAAGTTATTCCTTATAGGAGGCTCCTGAAACCAGTTTCTCTCCCTATATGTACGGCTGCTAGGCAGAGTCCTCAGGTGAGTGAAATGCAGTCATTCAGGTAAAAGGTGTTTTCATATCTAAAACTGGATATGCAAGTCTGACCCAGCACATGTACGCGCAGTCCGTGCTTCCTGATACCAAACAGCCGGAAACTCCCCAGTTAAATGCATTGAGTAGAAGTCTGGGAATAACTTTATCGTGAATTATCTGTCTTCAGTAACCTGTCTTTCGCCATACTGTACCTCTTTGTATCACCTTTTACCTGCTTCAAAATGCTTACATTTTACACCAGTGACTTTACATTACCTACATGTGTATAGTTTTGTACGCCAAGTTAAATGTATACTGTTTATATGATACTATTTCCAGTATTGAGGTCTCAAAATATGAATTTAAAGGTTTTACAAGGACAATGCCATCCAGTGCTCATTGTTGTGTTATACATTGTTGTGTTATACATTGTTGTGTTAGACATCCCATTCTAAATCCATCGACACTCCATCCATCCTGACGCTTGGTGATGTGAGGCTCGCATGCAGCTGCTTGGCCACGGAAGCCCGTCCCATGAAGCTCCCAGTGGGGTTAACGCCACCGGACATTTGGAGTCAAGAGAGCACTTGGCGACTGGCTCTGTAGCTGCATGTCTAGCACTTTATGGCTTAATCTATGTTGTACTTTGCAATAATACCACTTATTGTTGACTGTGAAATATCTATCCGGAAAAAAAAAATCATTAACTGACTTAATGCAAAGGTGGTATCCTTGAATTCACTGAGCTCTTCAGAACCTGTTCTTTCACTAATCAACTTGCATCACTGCAAGGATGGGTGCTTGATTATATACACCTGTGGCAATGGGTCTGAATGAGACACCTGAATTTTATTAAGAGGTGTGTCCCAATGCTTTTGTCCATACATTTTTTGCCCATGTATGTATCTGGAATGGTGTGGAGACCGGCTACTGTGAGAAAGTAAGCCGACTGCTGTCTTGGTGTGGTGGTAGCAACTTGGAGCTGAACACACAGCAAACTGTGGAGATGATCAACTACCAGAAAATGCCCCCATCACCACTGGTCATACAGGACACTACACTCAGCAAGACTCAATCCTTCAAATCATTCAACAGGGCCTCAAATGAGAGACAAGCATCACCTGCTTAACTAAGAGGGCCCAGCAGTGTCTGTCCTTCTTGCAATAGCTGAAGAAATGCAAGCTGTCACAAACATTGACTGCTGAGTTTTACATGGGTGCAATAGAATCCATTGCTACACCCTCCATTTCCGTCTGGTTTGGCTCTGCACCATCTGCATTCTAAGCAGGGACTACAGCAAATCGTGCGATGTGCAGATCAGGAGTGGGTTAGGAAACACGACTCCATGTTAATTTGTTTATTAATAAACCATCTTCTAATGTAGTCCTTTTCATCTTTATTCTATTTATTGTTTTGTGTATTTTTTCCTGAGTGTGTGAGCATATATTCACACACACACAATTTGTACACCTGTGCCACAAACAACAAATTCCTTTAACATCACGAATCAAAAGATTATGATTCTTTATACCAGGGGTTCCCCTACTCCGGTCCTGGAGAGCTACCGTCCAGTTGGTCTTCTATCCTACACGGCTTCTGATGAGCCACACCTGTTCTCAGGTAAATACCAGGAGCAGGTTTGGCTCATCAGAAGCCAAGTGGGACAGAAAACCTACTGGATAGTAGCGCTCCAGGACCGGAGTTGGAGACCCCTGCTTTATACAATGTTGTGTGTGTGTTATTACTGAGGTTGCTAGTAAATTTTGTTTGTATTTACATGAACCATTTGCACAATGACAAATAAAAATCCTTGATCTCAAGGACAGTCAGTGATGTTCAGCTGTCAGCCTGAACTGAGACAGTAGGCACTGTACCCCGAACGTCACCTGCAGTGTCCTGTTCAGCTCTTGTCAGGCTATTGCTGTTAATACTCCACATAAATATGCATATTCAAGAGGAAAAAATATCATACCTACTTTTCGAACACGTCCATTTGTGATTGTTGAGTACATACATTTCTCGCTGCTCTGTCTGGTTCAAGTGTGACTCAAGGCAAGGCTGAGGTCAGAGTACGTGAAAGAAATTTCTTTAAAACTGGAACATACATGCAGCAGGTGGCACTACCAAGCACGAGGACCTGGGGAATCCTCCGGGAATCCCAGGAAGTGATGCTATTATTCTGATGAATGAAAAGTCACCCATGCATCCTGGACGCTGCCATCCACGCCGACTCGCATTACTCCACGTGGGTATGCGTTTGACTAGTTCTGCCTGCCTTGTCACGCTCCAAAAGCCTTATTTCTCGGTTTATTTTAGGATGTTCGGAGCATATTCTGTCAATTTTGTTTTTGTCTCTCTGAAAAAAATAATAGTTTTTGCTCACAGTTCTTGCCTCTGCATGCAACTGTGCTCATTTTGGAAGAGCGATAAAAACAGTATTTTTCAGTCACATTTATACCCACATTAAATCTTCTCACCACACAAAGTTGGTTTAGTATCTAAATCATATAACAGAACAAAAATTAATTCGAACAAAAGCAGTGATAGCAGTGTGTAAAACTATCATTAGCCCCGATTGCTGTGAAAAGTGATTCTCATACAGAACCATGAGCATCCATATATTGCACCAACCACTGTGCTGTCATGTGTTAATTAGCTTTAATTTAGGGACCGTAACATGTAAAAAACCAAACCCAGGCAGCTGAGCAGGGCGTTAACTGGAGGGGCTAAAACTTAAAGAAGGATATATTGACAAAATCTTGAAAGGTTAAAAATTCTAAAGGTAGTACAAAATGGTACCACAGTATTTTGGTTAAACGTACAGAAAAGCTTTGGGAGGATCATGGCTGCACTGGTATGAGTGGCCGCTGCTCACTCAGGGAGGTCCAGCCTGAGCTGAGGGTGCTGTGGGAGCGGGGGCCTGATCTGCACCCCTCTCTCATAGCATAACGTTCACATTCTGAATGGTCAAACTGATCAGTGAACATGACTAACGGGTGAAAATGTGGCCTGTGGAGGAAACAGCCACAAGACGCATCAGACGTGGCCATTTTTTAGTGGATGCTTGTCATGTGAGGAAAATCTTATCCCTGTTTATTCATGTAGACATAACAAAATGCATTATAAGCATTAAAACACAAATTTATAGAAAGTTATTTACATAGATTTCTATTCTTTTAACTAAAACATACCAGGAGGGAACAATTGACTAAGTTTATTTTAAAAATCATAAAAGTTTCCTTACAAAACGGGATGACTGTGTGTACTGCAGAAGGCATGAGGACGGAGCCACGTCCTTCCTGCCTCCTCACACCGTGCCGTAACACAAGAACAAGCACGAGGACGGAGGCCCCACTCACATCAGAGCGCTACACAGAGGGTTAGACGAGGAGCAGGTCTGCTCAGGCGTTGGGCTTCTACCTAAGGTAGAGGAATGTGGCTTATTTTACAGACTCGCCAACAGTGACACTCAGGCTGTCTCCTCCACAACGTCCTCCTTTAGAAGAAGCGCCCGGAGTACTGCTTCACACTGTAATAAAACAAAAAAGCATGGTTTTTAAAAAATAAACAATCAGCACAGGGAAGCTACCTAAAGCAGGTCGGTTTGTAGGGGCCTGTGGGCAGGCAGGGGACCAGAGGCAGAAAGCCCACCAGCAGTGCATGCTGGGAAGCCCACCAGCAGTGCATGCTGGGAAGCCCACCAGCAGTGCATGCTGGGAAGCCCACCAGCAGTGCATGCTGGGATGCAGCATGACTTCTACACTGCGCAGCCTAATGCCTCTGCTTCCCTGAGGCAAACACTTCATTACATCTTTGAATTGGGACTCCATAAATTTCTCTTGAAAGCCACCTAAACATAAACATATACAAGTCAGCACAGGTACAAATGCGACCCTGCAAGCGGCTGCGAGAGGCAGTGCAGCAAAGCGGATGCCGTCCGCACACAGGCAATCGCACATACATAGCATCTAGCACTTGCCTATTCTGTAACAGGTACTGGGCATTCTGGATCTGGTCCTGGGTGCCAGTGATGGTGATTATCCGATCCTCTGAGCCCTCCAAGGGCTCGTCGATTTTAATCGAGGCCCCCGATTCATGCCGGATCTGTTTGATCCTCTGGCCGCCCTTCCCTATTATCGATCCCGCCAGCTGTAAGAGAACACATTCATACATTCAGTTTTACCCTCATCTCTCCATCGATGACCGAAACACATCCTGCAGAATCAGCCAGCCAACTCACATCTTTGGGAATTGTCACTTGGGTCGTGATCACTGGACCGCCGATGTCCCCGTAAGAGCCGCGGCCGCCTACCGGGCAGAGAAACCCGAATGAAATGGCTGGGCGAAGCACATCATCCTGCGGGTACCAAACGACACACTCACCTGACTGAAAGGGCTCCCAGGACGAGGAATTGTCTCCATGGAAACACGGTGGAAATAAAGCAGAAAAATGAAAACTCACATTTTCTAGTACTAATGTATCACAGCAAATTTTGTACGACTTAAGAGGTCCTTTGGTAACAAATCAGATTTATGACATGCTTTCAAATGAAACAGAACCAATACTATCCATCTTAAACAGGCCCAGTAAGCCTGAAACGAGCACAACAAAAACAATAAGCCCTCTTCTAGCTGGCTGCTTGGAGCTTAACAGCAAAGCAGCCAATCCAGGGACACCACATCTGAAAAGGAAGTAGATCAGACTCACCATATCCACCACCACTCTGGGAAGAAAAAAGTGTGACGTTAGCGTTAGTGACAATGATGTTACTGGCAGCTACAGAAGCATGCTGCAAATCACAACCGTGTAACCCCGCCCACAATACTGCTGACAGCATGCTAACAGTACCCCCCCGTCAATCACCACAGGCTCACAGCCACCGCCCAATTACTGCCCACACACCCCAGCCCCTGACTCCACCCACTACTCACCAGGCTCTCGTAACGATCGACGGGTCTTGCTCTTCTGTCGCTGCTTTCAGAATTACAGAAAATCAGTATGAGCTCCTACAGCCCCGGGGAGACATTCAGATGTCTGTACCGACACTCACCCTCCTCTGGGGGGCGGCGGGGGGGGCAGGGGCAGATTGCGAGCACGACTGCCCCCCCTACCTCCTCTGCTTGCGAGCGGTGGGGGTGGCCCACGGCGGGGGCTCATATCGTCATAGTCCCTCCGTGAGGGAGGCGGAGGCCGACCCCCACGAACAGGAGGGGGTATGCGTTCAAACCCCCCAGGGCCACGCATGGGGAAGCCCATGGGTCTGCGAGCACGCTCCTCGAACATGGTGAAGCCGCCATAGTCGTATGTTTCATCATAGAAGTTCGGGTCATAGGGCTGAGCGCGCCCTTTGATAGGAGCCTGCAGCAATGCAGACAGGATGAGCAGATAAAAGGTTAGGCTCAGAGCACATGCGGGCGATAAAGGGTTAGGGTTAGGGTTAGGGTTAGGGCACATTCGGATAAAGGCAGGAAAGAGAGGACCGGCAGCACAAGCATGATGGACACTTAAGGTCTCACCTCTGATATGAGCTCCAGAATCACCTTGATGCACTCCACAACACGGTCAGGTTTACCACCAACCAGCACCACGCGGTCTGTGGAGTGAGGGCAGCACTCCTGAAAAAGCTTGATGGTCGTCTGCGTGTTCTGCATGGGGGAGGAAGACAAAGAACAAATGAGTGTGTGGAAACACCCCATTGATGCCGGCTGTGCTTGTGGCCAAAGTTACCTCTCGGAGCTCCTTGATCTTGGCACCTTTGACCCCGATGATTCCTCCTGCCAGGCTCTGGTGAATGAGCAGTCTAAGCTCACAGTCAAAGTCAATTCCATTGTAGTGCTGGTACTGGCAGACATTCAGGAGACAAAGTCACCAGAGCTGTATTCACTGCTCCGCTATGCACCCGACACACATGCTACAAAGTCCACTCACCTCCTCTAAAGTGGGAATGATTTTCAGCAGAATTTCTCCAACTGTCTCTATGTCGGCACTGACACTGAGAATCCTTTTCATGGCATCAGGCCACATGTGGAAGACAATGCGACAGAGAGATGTGGCTTTAAACAATCACTTGCCATGATACATCACAGAGCACAGAGATCACAGAACTGGGGTGGCCTCAGAACAGGGCTCAACAGCCCCACGACTGTGCTGAGAACGTCTGTGCTCACATCCAGCACCATAATGGCTAACGTGCGTGACGCAGATGCACGCACAATCACACACGAGTATGCGCACGCGCGCGCACACACACACACACACACACACACACACACACACACACAGAGCTGCCCTGGACCTGGAGAGGGTAGGGAAAAGCCTGAACTAGTTGACCTACAGCACTCCTGCAGGAGTGTGGGACCGACTGTGGCAGGAGGGACCCGGGGCTGTGGGAAGCAGGAGAGTATGCTTGGTTTGGGGAGGGGGGGGGTAGGGGGTGGAGTGGAGAGATATGGAATTGGCAAATACAGGGCTGCCAATGAACACTGTGGGGAGGTGGGGGGCAGAGTGGGAGGCAGGGAGCGAGCGAGAGGAGCAGAAGCAGATGGGTGAGAGGTCTAAGGCCCACAGGAGATCATGAACTGAACGGGCTATAGTGGGTCACGGGAACAGAGCAAGAAAGACGTCTTTCCACAAACCAGGAGCAAAAACGCTGTGAGAACCAAACGGACAGAAGCTGGGCTCGTTCCACTGTTTCTCTGAATGAATGAACAAACAGGAACTTCCCGTGTAAGCAGACTCACAGCCGGAAACTCCCGTGTTAAAAAAAAACAAAAACAAAAAAAAAAAAAAACAAGAAGTCCAAATCATATTCAAATACTTAATGGGGGTGGAGACAAAACTGAATGTAACAGTACACCGTTTAAAAAAGGGCAGACCATGAGGGGGGGGGAAACGCTGACATGAAACAAGGCAGGTAATCAAAGACATGAGCTGGCTGTTCTAGTCAGGCAGTGAGGCAATAACTGTGGGACATACCGCTCTGGGCCACTGCTGTCAGGGACTGAAACACTGGCATTGTGCTGCAGTGGGAGGAGTTGGCAATGGGCAAGGGCAATCAATCACGAGTTGGTCAAGTAAGGCGCCCATTTGGGGAGGGGCGGGGTTATGGGCGTGGCCCACCAGGGTGTCAGGTGGGCGGTCAGGGGCGGTTGTTGGGCCACGCAGGAGGGGCAAGCCGATCCAGTACATGGGCAACAGAGGAAGGGGCCAAAAATGAAACAAAGGAGAGGGAGAGGGGAAAAGGCACATTTTAATTGAATACAAGCTACACTCATGACTGTATTGTCCATCAGACAGGCTGAACACACAACGTTGTATGGGAACAGGAGGCCGACTCTACACACTTAAGACGGACTCGAGGACTACTGCCGTTTCAAAGGAAGGCAGGGAAATTCAGGCTGTTCACCTTTACAAAGCCTCACAGCTGCAAGAGGACACCAAAGACTTGGGTAGATGGAAAATGGAAATCTCTTACTCCGCTCACCGCTGTGTCAACACAGAATGATAAACTGTCGGAATGTCTCCTCAAGGGCCTACGTGTTACAAAGCCTCCACACTGCTGTGTGTATATAAGTATTAAATGTCAATGTCTGAAACAGAGGCCTGCAAGTAGGTAGAATGAGGACTGGTTCACATTAGGGAAAATGCTTTAATTGCAGATTTATTTTAAAGCAGTGTGCTGCAGTTAAGGTATTTTGAAGACGTGAAGTGAAATTAACCTAAACACTGGAAGGATAGGAAATGGGTGTGAGTGAGTAGCTGGTGGATTTCCCTCACTACTGCCCCCCCTAGTGGCCCCCTCCAGGCATTGCTAGGGCAGCACTCTGGACATCAGCTGGATACTCACGTCTGTGCGCAAAGCCTTGATGTTCTTGCCGCCCTTCCCAATGACAGCACCAGCATTCTGGCAAAAACAAAGCAGAAGTAGCACAGGGACAGGGAAACAGAGCAACAGGCAAGTAGATGGAGCTAAGAGCGATATTGTCACACCTTACTCTGCAGCAGAACACGCAACTCAACCATCTCATCAGTGTTCCTAGACCTCTTGAATGCCTGTTCCTCCTCCATATCTTCAGCAGGTCGCTTTCCTAGAGAAAGGCAGATATAAAACATTAAGTCAGCCAACAAAACTGTCAGAACATCAGGCAGCCCCCACCCCAATGCTACAGAACCCTCATTTAAAACACATATAAATTTGGAGTACATTGAATGTAGAGAACCATCACAAAGCAGGTGCTGCAGAAGATCTGGTGCTATGACAACAGTTTCAGAAGGCAACAGTCGAAACAATCAAAATTAAATGCAGAGCCAGATCAGAGGGAAGCTTGTACAAGATCAGCAAGTTCTGGCAATAGTACCAGCTAAGCCTGATTCTGACCATCACTGCCTGGGAATTCATATAAACAAGAACAAACCAAACAGGCAACAGAGATATCCTCTATAGCACTGAAGTATGAGGTCCAGTTTTCGTTGAACAAACTAGGATGACATTCTATTAGAACCTTTAGGCTGAAATGAACACATGCAGTACTGTTTGCATGGCCAGACTGACATCAGACTGACACCAGTTCAACCATCATCAACAGTCAAGGGGGGTGTTCGAAAAAGCAGCATTTCTCAGTTAGCTAGAAGTAATGATCGTACAATAAGAGTTTATTTAAGCAACATTCCTACTGGACAATCATGACTTGTAGCTTAAGGTAACCCAGCTAAGTGATAAAACCTGCTTCACGGAACACCCCCCAGGAGTGGATGGATGATGGCTGGATTATACATTATAACAATTATGATTATAATATTATAACATTGAGATTATATAAGAAATGCTGAATTGGCCATTCAATTATGGCAGTCAAAACCACCATAACAAACGTCCCAGTACCAAAGTACCAGTGGGGACTTTTTTTTGGTACTTCCGTATTTTGGAGTGGGACATGAAATGATTTCTTTGTCGACTGGTTATACAAAATAGCGTGTCTCTGAAACGCAATACAAAACAATTTTTTTGCAACTGTTTTGAAAACAACTGCAAACTCAGAAAACAACAATAAATAAGGCAAAATAAAATAATAATAATAATAATAATAATAATAAATGTGTGAATAAGTGAAGTGACCCAGGCTTTAACTGCAATCTAACTGGAAGAACCAAAGATCTGGAGGGCATAAAAGGCAAAAAAGCATTGTGCATAATGTAGTAGGACAGCACAATAATGGAATATTTCTAAAACAAAAAGGAGTTCGACATAAATTTCTCACAAACCCGTCTAGAAATGATTTAAACAGCAAAGATGAAAATTATTATGATTGGTGCATGCATTCTCCAAGACATTCAGGCAAAAGCTCAGGAGGTAAACTTTAAACTGATTTTAAACATATACATCATAATCTTGAAAAGGAATAATAATAAAAATCGCAAAAGATATTTTTTTTTCCTATTACAGAGTAATAACGTTTTAATGAAAACTAAACTCCCTGCAGTATAATGTCCATACTGATTTGAAGTTAAGAAAAAGCCTGATCTTAATCTAGCTGACTAGCAAAGTATGAATTGCATGTGCATAACATGCAATGTTGGTATTAATATCACACATTGTCCAGCCCTATAATATACTACAGACAGTTTTCGAATTAAGTACAAAATAACCCGCCTCGCATTATGATGTCATTCAGCTCCAGTACCAGATTTTACGGTAATGGAAAACCAATTGCTTCAAGTACTGTACTTTTGGTACTTTTTCAAGATTCAAGATTCTTTCTTGAAGTATCAAAAGTAGGGTACCTAGTACCCTTTTAAAAGAATGCAGAATTATGGGACACTTTAGACTCTCTGGGGGAAAAGTAGGAGCTCTTGTTTTTATCCAGCTGATGTAATACAATGCAGAAGAACCGTTGTAATTCAGAATTTAGATCACATGGAGGTGTGAATCGAGATCACGTTTTTTTATGAGTAACTGCACAGCCCTGCTACAGAGTACAGTTGCATATCTGCAGCAATAAATGCCCTATAACCTTAGTTATTTTTCTTTAGCCCGAACCTTAAATGCCACAGGGTGACTAACTTGCAGAGGATCTCTCTGGCTTACTCTGGTCATCCATACTCTTGGATGTAGGGTGCGTTACCAGCAGCATACAAGTTCAGTATGACAGAGCTGTCAGTCTTGGTCTCATCAACTACTCACTGTTTCCAGCGTTGGTGTAATTTATTGGGAAACAAAAATGTTCCCAAGCTACTGATTTAAGTGATGTGGGAGTGTCTCTGAGCTCTCTAACACTATCCGTACCCAAGTCACAGCCAGAATTAGCATAACGTTTTCTGTGTTGAACATCTACTTGTGAATTTAGGTTTCAATCGTGTCAAGAAATGTATTCATTCATAATGCATACTGAAATGAAAATGATGCAACGGAACTGCATGAGGAATGAGACATGTACGGTGACAGCCCTTATCTTTATGTAGACTTCAAATGCTTTTCCATCAAAAACTATTGAAAAAAAATAATGCTGCATATCAAACTGGCAAACAAATATCGATAATATTGATTTGGGAGGTCTCTGCCAATTTCCACCCCCAGAAACAAACCACAAATGGTGGGATTCAAACCCACAGCCATAGAGGTCTGAAGGAGACTGCTTCCTACCAAGTCCCTGCACCATCCTACAGCCACCACATTTTTTTACACAAAAATGTGCATGTTGCCATGGTAATTCCACAATAGCATTACTCACACAACTCATTGTAAAAGCTATTATAGATGCTTTATGACCATCTACATCTGTGCCAGCCTTGTCAGTGCTGTTACAAATCTGTCATTCACTCAGGAGAAAAAGAGAACCTGCGCAATATTTCCCTGTTAAATTAGCTGGCAATTTTTTGCACTTCGTAAAAAATATGCAACAAAGACGGCCAATGTAATCTGGATCACACAGGCAGAACAAGTCAAAGGACCTCCTGCTTTATGTAGCCTACCGCAGTGGTGCGAGCAGCCTTACCGTTAGTATCTGTGTTGCTGAAGGTACTTTCTTCTTCTTGTGGTTCAATTTCAGTCTCCATTGTCTTAACGTGCCAGTGAAGGGCAACCGGTTTCTCTCTGTGTCAAACAGCTGTCGATTTATTTTTTAAATTAGACTAGAACATGAGTGCAGGAGCCCAAACATTAACGAGTCAGTTCTGAGGGGAAAAGCAACACAACATCCTCTATATAAACCTTAAGTAAAGTACCATGACAGGACTGTTTCAAGCGAGATACTGGGAAATGGCACTGGATTATCAGATTAAGTGACATGGGTAAGTGAATATTCAAAAAGAAAGTGAGCACCTCCCAGCTGGGTTAAATATTTAAATATACATGAATGCATGTGCATATTTGGCTTTTACTGCGATGGCTGGACATTATCACAGTAGCATTTAAATAAGCCGAATAGGCGTTTCCTTTCATGTCGGACTCCACAAAAGGCCTGGTCACACGGCAGCTACGGCCGCCGAGGAAGAAGAGCACAGCTGCGTGCTTCGGACAGGAGGCCACAGTGCAGGGTTTAGCAAAAATCCCAAAGAAAGTACTGCCACGTAGACTGTGTAAAGTTAACCATTTAGGCGTCTTCGCTTATTATAAAGCATCTCTGACAGCCACCCGAAATGGCTCACGCTACCTGGCGCTAGCCCCGGAGGTGCGGCGATCCCGTCTGAGGCAAAGCCGGCCGTCTTCACGGCGAGCAGTGGGGAAACGGCTCACCACGGGGCCGCCCACCTAACATACTACTGGCCTTACCTTCGGACCGGGCTAGCACAGAGGGAGCGACACCGAACATGGGCGAAACCGGAAACAACCTAGCGTCCCCGAAGAGGCCATTACGACAAAAAAGCGACGCGTAACCCCCGCGATGACCCGCATTCAGCCAGATATAAAAATACATGTAACTTAAAGGAGGCTGTTAACCGGACTCATGTGTCCCTGCCGCATTCATTGTACAAGAAACATTCACCGTTTGCAGACAGTTAAAGCACTAATGGAAAGTGCCGTACAGACCTGTTCGTTGACTCGGTTCGGCCCCAAATCCCCCGACTGACTACTTTCACCATCAATCTAACGCTGCATTACCACGCCTTCTGATTGGCTTAGAGAGAGGGTGTTGGGTGGACTCTGTAAATAACAAGGCAATTCATTGGGTAGAATGACTGCATGTCAATGTTAACGATACCCTTCGTAAAACACCTTTGTTAAAGATATCCGCCTCTACAGTCGTAGTTTGGTTGATAAAAAGGGCGTAACGCGCTCCTCTGCTCTCTATTTGTTACTACTCCAGTGACGCAATATAAGGATTTTTAACATAGGTGTGCAAAATGCGAACTATTATAATATATTTAAGAATATTCAAAGCATTATTACTATTAATGAGCATGGTAATGAACGATGAAAAACGAATAATCGTGAAACGAAATATTTTTAAAAGCGTGGGTGTTCAAATGTTTTACGTACATCCTCCATAAACGTTTATCCAGCACAGTGGCATTTTGAGTCTGAAGCCTAGCGCTGGAAACTCAAGACAATAATACATCCTAGACTTGGATGTCAGTGCAAATCACAAGCTGAACAACACCGAACTACAATTGCTCTGGAGTTCATCCTGCCAGTATTATAGAACAGCCAAAAGTTGGCACCCTCTGCCACAAGTTGAGAAAACAATATATATGTGAGAAAGCCAGCAAAATCGTCAAAGAATCTTGCAATACCTTTTCACCAGAGTTAAGAATATACATAAAATGCTGAGATCATCACTTATCACCAGACAGAATAACACATCGATTAGTGATGTTAGATTTGATATTGAAACTCCGAAGCGGTGTCAGAAAAAAAAATGAATTATTGTATCAAAAATTAGGGCTGGGAATCGATTCCAAAAGCAATGGAGACGGTTAAACTATGGACTGTGAAAAAAAATCACAAATTTGACTGGTCAGAATGACCCTGGTTAGACCTGTTTATATGGTGAAGTTTTTTCCTATTCGCGCTTAACAATAAAAAGGGTAAGTATAATATCGGCAAAATTCGGGGTGGGGTGACGTCATCCGAATTCACAAACCACGAGTAACAAAATGCCACTCCCTTTACTAGAGTATTTTACTGCACTGCCAAGATAAATTAAACCGAATCCGGAATCGCTAACTGCAAACTATTTTTACCGCGGTTAGAAATGGAGAGTCGACTCCAAAGCTAATTGGACTCCAGTTCCAGTATTTTTCTTCAGTTTATAGTTTTCTGTGCAGCTGTCAAAAAATGAAATTCTGTGGACTTCTGTGGAGCTGCTGTAAACGTTGTGTGTGGATGACTGCCATTATAGGCTGCCTTAAGATGTGGGGAAAATACAGTAGGCCTAATCGTTTTTACAATGCACCGCGATGCTGATGTGAAAGATTCTGCATCGATGCCGGAGAAAAAAAGAATCTGTTATTTTAAAAAAGTGTATGTAAATAAAGTACACTGAAAAATACAATTAAATTAATTGGAATAAAATTACTGTAAAATAATAGTATGCCTTCCGGAAGCTACATATAAGCTTTTGCGCCAGGTGTGTAATTTAGATAGGATTCATGGCGGAAGAAGAGCAGAAAGTTCAGCAGCCAGGGATTATAAACGCTTCCAATATCTTGAAAGCAGACATTTGGGCACACTTTGGTTTTTCTGGAGTTAAAGGGAAAACGAGCTGGATAAAACACGTGTTTTATGTAAGACTTGTCTAGGAAAGGTTAAATACTTTGGCAACACAACAAATATGAGAAACCACATTACTGGTTTTCACCCCGTGTTTACATTTAGCAACTGCCAAAAATGTTGCAGCTAATCAGTAATTCATAGAAGTGATCGCATCAACTATAGCCCCGAAACTGCAAAAGAGCAAAGATGATCACACAATCTATTACCGCATTCATTACCAAGGACCTCCATCCTTATCCCGTTTTAGGGAATGCAGGCGTTCACTTCAATCTGCATACCATGGAACAAAGGTACAAAATAACATCACGGAGTTTTTTCCCCCCCCATAGACATGGCTATATTATGGTATACATGGAATTCCATGTATTAGAAACGTGGTGCTTGTCTTAGCGCATTTTGGTTATTTTAATTTGTTAGCGTCCTGTTATGTATACGATATGTGTTCACATAATTGTATATTTTTCTAAAGATTGCAATTGGATTGCCACCTTATGGTGGTGGAGGGGTTTGCGTGCCTCAGTGACCCTGGGGGCTATGTTGTCGGGGGCAATAGCCCCTGGTAGGGTCTCTCAAGGCAAAAAGGTCCCAGGGGAGGGGCCAGACAAAGAGCAATCCAAATGAACCCCATGATAATGAATTATAACAAAGTTTCGTTTCCCTCGCCCGGACTAGGGTCACCGGGGCCCCACCCTGGAGCCAGGCCTGGGGGAGGGGCCCGTTGGCGAGCGCCTGGTGGCCGGGCCTTGGCCCATGGGGTCCGGCCGGGCATAGCCCGAAAGAGGCACGCGGGACTGTCCCCAGGTGGGCCCACCACCCGCAAGGGAAATGTCAGGGGTTTGGCGCACTGTGGATTGGGTGGCGGCCAAAGGAGGCCCTGGTGGTCCGATCCTCGGCTAACAAAACTGGCTCTTGGGACATGGAATGTCACCTCTCTGGTGGGGAAGAAGCCTGAGCTTGTGCGCGAGGCTGAGAAATATCGACTAGATATAGTTGGGCTCACAACGCATAGCATGGGTTCTGGAACCAATCTCCTAGAGGGGGGCTGGACGTTCTTTTCTTCTGGAGTTGCGGCGGGTGAGCGACGCCGGGCTGGGGTGGGGCTATTAGTGGCCCCTCAGCTCGGTGCCTTAACATCGGAGTTTACCCCGGTGAACGAGAGGGCTGTTTCACCTCTGGATTATGTTCATATACTTTATTATGTGTATGTATGTATGAATGTGCAGACATTTGTGTATATGTACATACATCTACATTCTGCAGTGGTTGAAATATTTTGTTTAAACTGGTCTTCAAAGTATAAATCCCGTGTGCAATTCAGTACATAACCTATGGTATACAATCTGCATATTTATGTTTGATAATTGTAGTGTTAATAAATAATAATCCAGCCTACTGAGCTCTCTTTTGTAGCATCATGTTCGGACCAGGAATGGAGTTGCACCCAGATGCAGTTGGCATTTTGTGTTACAATGATTTGAGGGGGATATATGGCTCTCGTAGGAACAAAGAGGCACGCTTAGATTCACTCAGAAATATTTATCAAAAGTGACACAAAATGATTTTATATCATAAGTAATAATAACCAAACAAGTACAAACTATTGCATATGAATTATGAACAATAGATAGTCTAAAAAGAATACAAAGTATAATATATATGTTATAAACTGTGATAAGTAATCCCAATAATCAATAAAAATGCTGCAAGCTATTCACACTCAGATGTGCCATCATCACCCACCTTCACTCTTAGACTGGGGAGCCTGTCTTAGTCCTGGCAGGAGACCAACACGCGAGACCCGAGAAAGTGCCGGGCTCACCCCTCCCCTCAGGCAATGCGTTCTCAAATTTCCAATCGGCACATTCCCATCTTCCTGAGGATGAGGTAAGCGTCCCACACACCGATCGCTTGGTACGGTTCTAATCAGAAATAATAAAACAAGTGTCCTTGGTCAACGCTTCCCCGTTCTCCTAAAGACGAGATAAGCGTCCTGCACACCAATCAGTGGTGCGCAAAACATACTGGGCCACCTGTTCTCTTCTCAGGAAAACCTCTCAGAACAACAAAGTAAAGTCTCTGAACAATGAGCATCCCGTAAATCAGAAATAACAAGAAAAGTATCCTTGAACAGAATAAGTATCCCAGGACAAGAATTTTTAGGACAAGCCTGGCTCCTTTCATGAGAAACAAGTTATTTGCGAGTAACAAGTTATACAAGTGATCAGTAAAAAATATGTTTATGCAGTTCAACCTTGGCACAATAATATTACATCGGCTGACATTTATACATTTTTTGTTAGCTAATTTAACAAAAACAAGTGCATGTTCTACAGTTTTTCATGTAGTTTCAGAATATGGCTTCCAATTTGCCAGCAGACGTCTGGTTTTGTCACAATTTACAATTAAAGTTCAACATAAATTACCCTAGCCGACATTAAATTTATATTAAATTAAATTTAATATCAAATGACATTTTTCAAACACCCTTCATAGACAAACATTTTTAGTATATTTAGTTTTGCTCCAGCACATCTGGTTTTTCTGTGATTTCGACTTTTTTTTCCATGTACAATGCATTGTATACCTAATAATGTCATTTTGATACCAATCATATAAAGTCACCAGTAACCTGTCATAGACTAATTTTTTTGTACAAACTAGTCAGCAGGGTTTACAGGCAGCTTGCAGTTATGTAAACTTACAGGTATGCTGCTGCAGGTTCACTGACGCCGAACTTTGTATGCAGAACTGTGGTTCGCTTTCCGGTACTGTCACTCACACGGTGGAAAAAGTACAGGCTTTAAGGAGACAAAACTGGATAAAGGCAATAGAGACAGAGCAAGTCATACTCTGACAACTTTGAAGCATAAAAGGTCATTTTTTTCAGTTCAGCAGGTGATACCCTGCAGCTCATAAAAACTTAAAATCCAAAATGGTTTTTAAAAAAATCCAAAAGAACGTAATTCATATGAACCTTTACTTTACTCTCACTTCTGCCCTCTACCCTTGGGGCCCAGCCGAGCATAGCCCAGGGGAATAACAAGGGTCTGTCCTCCCGTGGGCCCACCGCCTGCAGGGGGAGCCGTAGGGGTCAGGTGCTATGCGGATCGCGGCAGTTGAAGGCAGGGGCCTCTACAGACCGATCTTCGTGTATCAAAACTGGATTGTAAGATGACACGTAGAGCTACCTGTCTGCTTAGACGAGCAGAGCATGAGAGGCTCTCATTAAGATGGATGCCAAGGCCCCCATTAATGATTCCCAATACCATTCAAATCTACTCATACAAAATATACATTGTCCTAAATAATGTTTTTATGTTCCCATCCAAAAGGTTTTCATAATCAGTGCTTCATCCACATCATATTAAATGCCTATAATAAAAACTATGTCCTACGATGGGCTGGCCCCCTGTTCAGGGTTGTTCTCTGCCTCGTGCCCATTGCTTCCGGGATAGGCTCCGGACCCCCCACAACCCAGTAGAATAAGCGGGTTGGAAAATGGATGGATGGATGGATAAAAACTATTTCCATATTTGACATGTTCAGAAAATAGATTTCCCGAGAGCTTACAAAGTGATTAACACCAGAGAATAGTATTATAGTTAAGAGGGTAAACTACCAATCCCACACTAGGTAAAAACAAATTAAATACAAATCCTATTGAGCAATATGTAATGAGTCACAAAACATCATGCAACATGAATATTAAACAGCACTCCATCTTGTACAAATACAAACCATGAAAGCATTCTGTGATTCAACAATAAGTTGTAGGATACTTAATTTACTCACAGATTAATTGAATCCCAATAAACAATTCCATCCATCCATCCATCCATGTTCTGTAACCGCTTATCCTATTGAGGGTCTTGGGGGAAGCTATCATGGAAGCTATGGGCGCAAGGCAGCGAACAACCCAGGATGGGGCACCAACCCATTGCAGGGCACACAATAAACAACTCAAATCTATAAACACATTGTGTTCAAGGAATTCCACCATGGACCAAAGAGGTGTCTGACCAATCAGATTACTATGCCTGGGCTGGCACTCTACAGGACTGACCTATTAGTAAATAGGAGCAAAGAGAGCAGCCAGCATTACACAGAGTCAATAGCCGATAAGAGCAGCCCAACCAATGTGCTGATAATAGGCTGTATTTTGTAGGTTTTGTAGTTTTGGGGGATCAGAATTATCCACCTTTGCCATTTTTTGTACAGATCCCAGTAACTCTGTGGTTTATAAGCTGAAATGTATTTGATATTTATTTGGGTCAGAGAATGAGGAATGACCAAACACAGGCTGTAATTACAGGCTGGTTAATCCGTCATTTACGCTGATTCTGCCTCTTGACTGCATCATGACGCATCGCCACTTAGCTACCAAGCTAACAATGTCAGCGCATCGCTAATCCCACCACCGCTGCTAACATTCCCACCTCTAGG
>JAODLC010000123.1:30393548-30418346 GCA_026781145.1 Hippopotamyrus pictus | reverse complement strand
TGGCTCATCAGAAGCCAGGTAGGATAGAAAACCTACTGGACGGTAGCTCTCCAGGACCGGAGTTGGAGACCCCTGCTCTAGACATTGTAATGTGTAAAAATAACCAGGAAGGCGACTGTTTCTGAGGTGCTGGAACCACCATGTCTCACAGAAACTATAACAGCATGTTCAAAACGGCATGCAGACGGTCTCAGTCATTCTAATGCTTGTCGCAGTCCATGGTAAGCAGCTGGTATACCTAATCATCTGGCCACCAAAATTATGTAAGCATATTTTTAAGAAATTGTTCACATATGTTCCTTCAGAATTGGTTAGCAGTACTCAAGCATACATGTCATGGCAGACATGGTAATTATTATATATATGGTTGCACATTACAACTGATTTCTGGCAAATTATATTTTATTCTCAAAATGTCTTATTTTGTAAAGTAGTGTCTCTGTAAATAACTTGTCATTTGTTGGTATGGTTTTTACTAAAACATATATAACACTAACAATTTCTAAAACTCCCAGATGTCCTAATATTGAATTCATTCAGCAATTAACTGATAATAAGTTATTTAATTTCTCAGCACCAGATATTACCTGAAGCTATTAGTTACATATTTTCTACACATAACTGAAAGAAATAATGTATATTTTACTTCTTGTTTTTACAAGATATTGAATTTTACTACAATTGAGAATTTTTCATATTTTTTCCAAGGTTCTTATTCTCTGTTGTGTGTTTTTTGTAAAATATCTGGCCTGTCGGTCCCTAAAGACACTTTGGATGTCTTGAGAATAAATGTAAACATTAAAGATAATTTGTCCAGTCATAATCACTGCATCACATGCAAGCACCGAATAAAGCTGATTTCTAGGAATATGCAGACGTGTTATTTGCTAACATACATCCAGCAGAGAAAATGCAGAGAACACCGAAGATCGTGCACATCTGAAACAGCGCGGGAACCTGAACTCAATTTATGTCTTATGAAACAATTAATCCTCTAACTCTCACTTAGTACAGAAACTTACTGGTTGCTTAACCAATAGAGAGTGAGTGTTGAAATGAAAGCCACGCAACGTTGAGATTAAGCAGACTGCAACGGGGGACTTTCCTTAGGCTCGATTTGAAAAGGCTTTTTCTGACTTAACTGTCTAGTGTCAGGACCAGAGGGATGTTTATAACGTTATTTCCCTTCTTTTGGGATCCTTTTCAGCCCGGCTTAAAGAGCCTCTCCCTCACAGGCAGGACATTCGTGTCTTTTATTCATAAATCTCAAAAGACTCAAACTTGGCCCCATTTCTGCTGGCTTTGTAACACAGCTTTTAAACCTTACGACAATCTTATTTGTTTTTTAGTAGACAGAGTGACTGTAAAACTGCACCGAAATATGTATATTTAGCATGTCACAGTTGCTTATTTGATTCTTTGGACATGTACTGAACCTCTTCCCTGTAAACAGTATTGCATAAGGAGTACGTCTTCTGTCAGACTATCTCATATTCCATGTTCTTTTACTAACTAATCGAGATCAAGTGTTGACGTATTTCTGCTCCAGCAGTGCAAGAAGTTCAGGCCTCCCCATCAAGGCAAACCCAGTGATGTCACACTCCCCCTGCTCACAACAAACCTGGAAAGACTCCTCTGTTCTGCACACTCACAGAGGTTGGGTATAACTGTCTTTCACAGGAGGATCACTGCGTTTTACCTTGCCTTCGATTTTAGAGCGCTCCGTTTTCTGGCTTTAGAGTCTTGTAAATGTCCAGGCTGTCTTCTTGCGGTCAGTTTCCCTCGCCGTGGGAAATGGAACAATCCTCAGCTGCCACACGTTCACCCATCAAAACTCTGATATCAGTTCTGCACGCCATTTTCCCCCTGGTTGCTCTACGGGTCACAAATCAATAAGCATAACAAACTGTGAGGTAAACAGTTACCCATAAGTCATCATTCAGAATTCACGGGCCGTCCAATCGAAGAGTGAAACATGATAATGCTGTGATACATGGAGGTACAAGTGTCTTTGACCAAAATGTTAATGTTTAGCCACAATCGTACAAAATGCCTTGCCTCTCATGCATTTCTACCTACTGTTTTATCATTTTGATACTTATTTCCAGCCCTTACTAATTTCCTCTACATCGGCAAAGATCACCTATTTATTACTGTTAACCAAATCTGGCTACACTGACAAAAACTGAACCCAAAATCTCACTGTGGAAGATTTGGCTGTGAGAAGCAGCCTGGACTCAACAAGACAATGGGACCACCATGAGCTTCAACCGGCTTTGACTCATGGAAACTTCACCTCTTTAAATGCCACAAACAAGGTTGATTGTCTTAATAAATGCTCCCACATCCCCTGGTTACACTAATGGTTTGTTTTGCTCTTAAACACCTTCTTTATACGTGTGTTCCTGGGCAGTCTTATATAGAGACTTGCAGAATAAATCATTAATTCTGCCTGGTAGTATCTTAATTTAAAGTTGTCATGGAACCCAGTGCTTGAGGGTGCCAGCAAAGTTCTGCGCTTTCCGCCCACTGTGGCCCACTAAGTGATATTTGACTAGGAACTCAAATTGTTTAGAAGGGGCAAGCCCATCTGTATGTGAATACCAGGGAAAAATTCAAGGGGGGGGGAGGTGGAGCTCAGTGGCACGTCTGTTTGTAATTCAAAGGCTAGAGCCTTCATGCGATGATCTTATAGGGGCTGCAGACCTATTGAAAGGGTGCGGTCAATCTCTCACGGCCCTCTTTTATGTAGTGGTATCCATTGTATCCCATGATACTTCATCAAACTTCCCACGTAACACGGAAAAAATACAATATCCACAGGCACAAAGCACTTAATTATCCACAGATCCTCTGCCGATAAGCACATTGCATTATGGGAAAAGCTGCTGCAAAATGATTGCCTTGCACACTTCCAAGTTTTTTTCAGCATGAAAGAAACTTGGCTAAATGACGACTTTAAATTAGCCCCACATATGACATTGAAGGCCATCTGAGAGGAATTGTGCTTTTTCCTGGTGAGGTAATGCCCTAACTTCATCGTTAACCTTGACCTGACCTTTGACCTCAGAACAGGGGCGTTCTGATCCACCATCCCTAGGGCTTTGCATGTGGTATTCAACCACAATCCTTAAGCTTCAACACATTAGTCCCCTTACATGCCTCCATTGTAGGCATGGGCCATATTAAGCACATTTCTAATGGTTAGTTTTAAGGTAAGTTTTCCTTTTAAGGCAGGTTAATAATTAAGTCTGTATCCTTTACTTTTCAAAGGACTCTCAATTAGTCTAATAAAGGGTCAACACTATAAAAAGCTTATTTCATTCATTTATCCAGGAACTCTTATCCATTGGAAGGATGGGGAACCTACCCCAGGAAACCTATCCCACTAAGCCTATCCCAGTCTGGAGCCTGTTCCAGTTAACCTATCCCAGTCTGGAACCCCTCCCAGGCAGTACATGAGACATGACCAACCGCCAATAAATCATATGTGGCTAGTCACACTCACCCACGCAAAGAGCAATTTAGAGACACCAACTGACTTAAGCCAGGCTGTTTGTGAGAAACAGCAAACTGCACACACAGCGAGCCAGGGAGTACTCTGACACACAACCCCGGAGGCGTGGGGTCGCCAGGGAGTACTCAGACACACAACCCCGGAGGCGTGGGGTCGCCAGGGAGTACTCTGACACACAACCCCGGAGGCGTGGGGTCGCCATGGTCCGACATATAGTGCATGTTGTTTGTTTGCTCCTTCATAATGCATTCATTATGCACTGGTAGAACATTCAATGCACCTTCATAATGCATTCATATATCATTCATAAGCAGCATGTAAGTATACCTTAATATGCCTTAAGCAACACAAGACATGACAGCTTCAATGTACATAAATGACAAACATTATAATCGTATAATCATAATATGATTGTTATTAATGTATATTAAATCTGTCATATGAATGCAATGCTTTAAGGCATGTTAAGGTATGCTTACATGCTGTTTATGAATGATATATGAACGCATTATGAAGGTGCATTGAATGTTCTACCAATGCATAATGAATGCATTATGAAGGTACAGTTACTGTATTACCATTTATTTTAGTATTAAAGCATTACTGTTTGTTACTGTTTATTACATTTGTTAGGGAATTTGAAAAAGGATGGATATGAAGGTCATCCTGCTTCTCTCCCAGCCCCAGAAAACCCTCATTCCCTATAAAACCCTTTAAAAGAAATATAATCCCACCAGGCTCCATCGCTGTGGGGAGTTTTGTCCATGCAAAATAAACATGTAACTCGCTTCTGCCAAAACATAATGCATTTAAACTAAAATCAGAATTAGATACCACACTAGCAACTACAAATAATACTCTATTGTTTCTCTTGGTGTTACAGCTACAGACTGCTCGCGTATCCTCTTGATGAGCCCCCCGTGTGCTTTACAAACCAGGCTGTGAGTCTCACCAGGAGACGGCCCCGTGTGCTTAAGAACAGGCCATGTGTGTCGCATCTCCCTCACTGTTACTCTCCAGAGACCTAGTCCAGCAGCTAAGACACAGTTACATGGGGAGAACAACAGATTGTTATGCTGTACCTGTGATCAGAAGGTTGCTGGTTTGAGTCCCATGGTTGGCAGAATGAACTCACTATTAAGCAAGATCATCAATTACTTCAAGGACTGTCTGACCCTACTTTCTTAAAACATATATATGTACACATTTTTGGGGGTAAAAGTGTCAGCACAATGTAATGTAAGCATTTTCATACCTGAAATTAGCCAGCAAAGGAAGGTGGGTGGTCATTAAATAAGGCTTAAGGCTCAGAATCGAGAAACAGAAGCTAGTAATTATTAGTTAGTCGGAAGGCAGGTGCTGGAGTAATTAGGTTTGAAGAGAATCGGCTGCCGTAAATGATTTCCTGTAAAAGTTCCCCTGCAGTGTTCTTCCTCCCTGACCTGTATCACACTGGTTCCTTACCGAGTGCCGGTAAAGGCTGCAGGACAATACCAGCAGCATGCGGCAAGGGAAAGCGGTTTCACAGCTCTGAGGAGGAACGGCGTAAAAAAATCTGAGATGCTCAGAGTGTCCAAGTGGAAACAGCTACAGCTGAGGCTCTTACATCTAAAAAACTTCCCATGAGCCTTAGCGAAAGAGAGGGTCGACATGCCAAAGCACTCACGTGCCCCTCAGATATTAAGCACTGCATTCATTGCATCATGCTGTTGGGGAAAAAAATGAAGGCTCTGTTCTCTGGAGGTAAACTCTATATCGTCATTCATTAAAAGGCCCCACCATCCTGGCTCTGTCATATTCGTTCAGCCTGGTCAGGATTACCGGGGTTTCCTTCCTTACATGTGCGTTAAAACACGCATAAAGGAAACCAACACACTTAACCTGTATTAAGCACAACAGTCTCCAAGCACAACCTGAAAGCTAAACAACGTTTCCAGCTATTGCCTCATCCATCAAACAATTACACACTAAATTCCCTTTATCTGATCGCTATCCCACCCAGTCCCAAAGTATACTAAGAACCACATGGTTCCATCGCGGTCTATTTGCCCACACTCTTTACAGTAATATTGAGCAGAGAAACATTCTTCGTTTTTTGGATAGATACTGCAAAAACCCAAGACAGAAGGCAAAACCAGTCATGCTGTTGGTTTGTGGCCAGCTCATGATGTCTCGGTCCAGTGAGTCCGTCAGGAAACTCCAGAGTAGTAAATTCCATCCATGTATTCTCCATAAGTGCGTATCCAAGGCCGGGTGATAAGTGAGCTTAATAAACGCAAGGAAGATACCTGAGGGGCACTGGAGATGCGACACCAGTCTGTCACAGGACACTGTCACGCCCACAGGGGCGGGACCGGACAGGTGCAACGCATCCGCTAAGGATTAGCCACGTATAAAAGCAAAACCAACCCCAATACTCCTCGCAAAGTATTGTGCTGATGTATCATAGCCTTACCAAGCGTTCTTCCAGTCTTCTGTCTGCCCGCTTCCCCCCGCCTTACCTGTTAGCCCCGTGTGTGATCCTAACCTTATTGCCTTCCTCCCTCAGACCCGCTCCCGTCCTCGACCTACCTGTCCCGCCGAGTCCAGCCTCTCCTGTTCTCCCCTCCTCGTGTTCCCTGTTCGCGTGCTTCTTCGTCGGATTGACTTCCCTGGCATCGACCCCGGACTACCTACCACGACCGCGATCTCGTTGCGTCCCTTCGGCTTCATCCCATCGGCTTCATCCCATCGGCTCCCCGATCAGGGGATTTCCCTCGTGCCTCCCTCTCTGGTCCTGACCTCCCGGACAGAGGAACCGGCGGGTTACCTCCCTGCAGGGCTGCGCCCCCTCTGTGCTGACTGCCAACCAGAACTGTTTAAACCTTTGTTTCCCTGCATTTCTGGATCTCTGTTCTCCTTCTTACCCGGCCGTAACAGACACACACAGCATGATTTATTAAGGGATTCCCCTAAGCAGGTTTTTGGGGACAATGGGGGGGGGGAAAACCAGAATACCCCGAGCGAACCCGCACAAACACAGGGAGAACATTACAAGCACAGGGGGCCGGGAACAGAACCCACAGCCCGGGAGCTGCGGAGTTACAGCGCTAACCATTAAAGCATCATGCCACCAGGCCGCTGAAACCAGCCGTAAATTAAAATCAGAGTGTGTTTCGCTGGGCTCCCGACAGACGTGGGATACAGCTGGTCACAAGAACGGCACGTTTGATATTTTATGTCTGAATCACAGAACCATTACACAAGCATCAGAGATGAGGCCTAATTGCATTTCATGCTTCGTTTCATGTATAAGTATGAATAGACCCTGAAAACACACTTATAAACAAGATTTTGAGAAGGTAAGTGGAAGGATTTATGAAAGTTCATGGTATTAATGTAAAATGCCACCTAGAAGATCCTGTCCACCTCAGCACCTTCCTGATGCAAAACACATGTGCAGAGGTGGAAATTTCCAGTCCAGAGAGTAAAAATCCAGACCATGATTTTGTTCCAACCAGCCAGTTGAGCACTCTAACTGTGACTTGGTATGCTCAACTGGGTGGTTGGAACAAAATCATGGTCTGGATTTTTACTTTATGGACTGGAAATTTTCACCTCTGACCATATGACACATTTTTCTGCACCACGAGCGAAGAGGTTAGGAGATATTGTCTCAGTTAAGTGAAATATAATGAAACGCTTTTCATAACTGCATCTTCATAATGCATTCATAGAACATTCATAAGCAGCATGGAAGTACACCTTAACTCCCTAACATACCTTAACATATTTAATATACATTAAAAACAAATATGATGCAATTAAATGGGTATAATTTTATTATCATATAATGTTTATTATTAATGTATATTAAAGCTGTTAAGATGGGATGTTAAGGTATACTTACATGCTGGTTGAATATTCTATGGGTGCATTATGAACGTGCAGCTAATGTAAAGCATTGCTCAATAAAGTAACACGGAACTGTATTTTAAAAATAGAATCCTCCTCCTTTCCTTTATTAACAAGATAAATTCCTTGGCAGAAAAAATAGAAATGCAAGAAAGTAATTTCTAAATAATTAATATTGCTATAATACCATTAACATTCTCCTGGCACAGTAAGGACTGCAATCATTCAGCGTTCAAAGATCTCGTGTGATGCGTGGAGCCCGTCAGCTACACTCCCCCCAAAGGCGATAGTTCACTTTTCATTTTTTAATAGCCCTCCCAGTGCAGCTTAATTGCAAACATTGACACGGCTTTCTCAAGTTCCCCCATCTGCCACCCCAGATGTGTTCCAGCTGTCCGCCCCAGTTCCTCCTCCATTGGTGTTCTAATTCAGTCCCACAAGATCTCCACGTTCGGTGACTATCTGTGAGCGAACAAATGAAAGGATGAAACACACAGCTGATACTTAATATACCTGCGCTGCTGGGATCCCCGGTGATGTCAGTCCTACATACTGTAATATGTCATTTAAAAACAGTACTCAGCTCCGTAAGGACTCCAAACCACAAAGTGTGTCGGTAACACTTCACTTCACTTCACAAGGCCCAGCCACCAGGCGCACGCCTACGGGCCCCTCCCCCAGGCCTGGCTCCAGGGTGGGGCCCCGGTGACCCTAGTCCGGGCGAGGGAAATGGAACTTTGTTATGATTCTTTTTCATAGGGTTCTTTTGGACTGCTCTTTGTCTGACCCCTCCCCTGGGACCTTTTTGCCTTAGGAGACCCTACCAGGGGCAATTACCCCCGACAACATAAAAAATAAGAATAAGAACGAAGATTCGTTTCCCTCGCCCGGACTAGGGTCACCGGGTCCCCACCCTGGAGCCAGGCCTGGGGGAGGGGCCCGTTGGCGAGCGCCTGGTGGCCGGGCCTTGGCCCATGGGGTCCGGCCGGGCATAGCCCGAAAGAGGCACGCGGGACTGTCCCCAGGTGGGCCCACCACCCGCAAGGGGAATGTCAGGGGTTCGGTGCACTGTGGATCGGGTGACGGCCAAAGGAGGCCCTGGCGGTCCGATCCTCGGCTAACAAAACTGGCTCTCGGGACATGGAATGTCACTTCACTGGTGGGGAAGGAGCCTGAGCTTGTGCGCGAGGTTGAGAGATACCGACTAGATATAGTCGGGCTCTCCCTAATGCATAGCGTGGGTTCTGGAACCAATCTCCTAGAGAGGGGCTGGTCACTCTTTTCTTCTGGAGTTGCGGCAGGTGCCAGGCTGTGGTGGGGCTACTGGAGGCCCCACAGCTCAGTGCATTAACAATGGAGTTTACCCCGGTGAACAAGAGTGCTGTCTCCCTGCACCTTCGGGTCGGGGATAGGTCTCTGACTGTCATCTGCGCTTATACGCCGAAGGTCGGTTCATAGTACCCGGCCTTCTTGGACTCCCTGAGTGGTGTGCTGGTTAGCGCACCACGAAGGAATTCCATCGTTTTGCTGGGGAACTTCAACACTCACGTGGGCAATGACAGTGTGACCTGGAGAGGGGTGATTGGGAGGAACAGCCTCCCTGATCTGAACCCGAGTGGTGTTCTGTTATTGGACTTCTGTGCAATGCATGGTTTGTCCATAACGAACACCATGTCTGAGCATAAGGGTCTGGGTATCTCTCCTGAAGCTGCTACCGCCATGACCTGAACCCCGGACAAGCAGTAGGTAATGGATGGATGGATGGAGGGTTATTTTAATTTGTTAGTGTCGTGTTATATATACGATATGTGTTCGCATAATTGTATATTTTTCTTGCAATTTTGAAATCGACCTAGCACCTTAAACCCCACACTGTTCTGTTTTATTTAACCCGCACCTGCGCGCCACCCCCGCAATCTATTCCCGCGCCTCACAGTTTGAATACCTCTGGCGCTGTCTGCTGTTCTGACACAGAATAACAAGGCGACATGGGGAAGGGTGAGTGGATTTAAAAACCGCAAATACCACAAAAAGGAATAAAAACAGCTGCCCAGGTGCACACCTCAAGAATGAACAACATATTCTACCGTAAAGCTGTTTCCTTGCTGAATTGGCAATAATCAATTTTATGTCAGGACACTGAAGGGAAGCACGGGAGTCAAAGTATAAGGGGTAAACTCGGGGTTTATTAGTGGGAGAATACAATCGGGGGCACAGAGAAACGTCAGCAACTACAGGATAATGACAAGACTGGGGGCTGGGAAGCATAAATACATAGACTCGATTGGACAATACTAGGAACAGCTGGTAACCAGGAGGATTCCACACGAGGGGGCGTGGCTCACAGGAGGAGTGGCACAATTGGGACGTGACATCTTATTTGCTCTGCTGTCACATATCACACTGTTATGTATTTTTTTTGTACCACTATCTTTTGCACTTCAAGTTGTCTGCCTGGCTGACCTATATTACCTCATTACCATAACTCCTTGCACTTTACCCCTCACCTAGCTTTTTATCCTTGTTATATTAATATCTCAAGGCATATATATTTAAATATTTTAGGTAAACCTTATATTTCTGTCTATTCTTTATTTTCACTTTTTCTGCATTGTCACTGGAATAGCATGCCAAATTTCTTTGTACACTGTGCCATGACAATAAAAGTCTCTGTTCTATTTTAAAAAACGTTAAATACGTATATTCATTACAGAAATTAAATTAAAAAAATCTTTGCTCATACCTGTTCCATTAGGGTATAAAAAACGCAATTAATGTTAGCACAGTCAAAAATGTAGCGTATTATGGTGCCACATGGACTTCGACCGCTGGTGCCAGCTCTTCATAAAGAAGCTGTTCTATGCATCATCCCACACCGAGCAACTTTGATCTGAGGAATTTGTGGTGAGAGCTTCCGTATATTACCACCAGATGGCAGTAGGTGACGGTTGTAACTTCAATATCATGAGCCCATTGATTACAGGTCAGTATCACTGGAAATATATACTGAACTAAAAACTGATCATTTGACACACAATATACTGTATGTATTAATGTGAAGACATTCAATGAAAAAACAGATCTATGATGTCATTAAAATTTCCTAACAATCAGGCATATTGTAACCTATTTTTCCTCACGCACACCTAGACGCACAAGTCTATGTTAGCTCTTACATTAAACTCAGTATCAGTTTTTTTTGCCAAGTACTTTCCTGTGACTGACAGCTGGGGAAATGAGGACTCAGATGCAGAAACAGGAGAAATTGGGGCTTTAATTGGAGCAAGAAAAAAATCCGGGTTGTCTGCATGGGTCAGAAAGCAGCACAGACAGACAGAATCCAAATTGTAAGACCAAAAAACATAGACTGGTGACACAGCAAAAGTTGGATAAGGAGAGGACATCCATCAGAACATGACTAGGCAACCTATGGAATCTAGGAACAAAATGATCAAAATATCAGGTGAAACATACAAATTCTCAGAAACTAAGAAGATCTCATGTCCGAGTAACACTTCAGGGGACGTAGAATAGGTGGCGTAATAAGCGGAAATCACACGACAGCCGGGAATATGCATGGCTGATAGTAGGACTCACGGGGGGGCTGAGACACAGGTTGAGCAGGGTTTCCCTGACTGGGTGGAGGGGCTCTCTGGGGGGCAGGGAGGGTGCTGGGGCTTGGCGAGTTTGTGACAGTACCTCTCCTCAACAACTTAGCTCCTGGCAGTGGATCCAAGACACTGGAGTAGTCATGATGAAATTCGTCAACAAGGGAGGGGTCCAGGACGTAGCATGTGACAACCCAGGACCATTCCTCTGCTATAACAAATAAGTTGTAGTCCTCTGTGGATGTGTTGGACATACTTGTGTTTGTTATGCTGAAAGATCACAATGTCGTCCAGGTAAACGAATATGAATGTGTTGATCATTTCGCTGAGGAAATCATTAATCAGGCTCTGGAACACAGCAGGTGCGTTGGTCAACACAAAAGGTTTCGTCAGATACTCGAAATGACCTGTGGGTATGTTGTTGGGTCTTTCGCTCATTACCGTCCCTGGTCCTGATCAGATGATAAACATTGCATAAGTCCAAATTTAGTAAAAATAGTGACCCCCGTTGATGCATGTCAAAGACGAAAGCCAGCATAGGTATTGGGTAACGGTTCTTAACAGTGATGTCATTGAGGCCTTTTTCTTCAGAATCCCATCTGTGTTCCCCACAAAGGAGAAGCTTGCCGCTGCTGGTGAGAAAGAAGAATGAATGATGGCTGCCTGGAAGCGACTGCCCAACGTGCATCTCCATGGCCTGGGCTGATAGAGGATACTGCTGCACCCTACGAGGGGTTGGTTCTGGAAATAAGTTGATAGCACAATGCAGAGGGAGCTTGACAGCTCGAGGCATGCTGAACAAAAACGACAAACATGTAGTGTCCGAGGTGTGGCAGGCGTGGTTCACTGGGATGAGGAGATGATGGAACCACGGTCTGGGCTATGTGTAGTCACCAAACCCTAGTAGTCAGATCTGTTGATCAATCTACTTTTGAAAGATTCCAGGGATTAACTGGGTGGGGCACAGTGTGAACGACAATCAGGATAGGGCAAGAGAAACTCGGAATCTAGGAACAAAACAGAATCAAGAACCAGAGGCGATATGCTCTAAGTTTCTGAAACTAAGAAGATCCTGCATCCAAACGATGTGTTAGAGAAACTAAAATATGCGGCATAATAAGCAGTAATCACACAACAGCCAGGGAGGGGCATGACTGACAATAGGAACCACCAGAGAGTCTGAGACGCGGGCTGAGCAGGGCTTCCCTGACTGGGTGGAGTCCTGGCGTCGGGGTTTCCCTGGGGGAAGGAATCCCTCTATGAAGTGTGTGATGTTGATGGGGTTTCCCTGGGGGAAGGAATCCCTCTATGAAGTGTGTGATGTTGACGGGGTCCCCCGGCTGGTTTGTGACACGTTTCATGTATGTGATCATTAAACGTACTGTCTGTCTGGGCTAAAAAAAAACATTATCCACACTAAAACTAAATTAATGTGCATTTACCAGTTTTAATATCCACAAAAAGATGTTAACCATAAACAATGGCTGCAAAAAGGGATGAACTTTTGAACAAGTAGTTTCTCTCCTTCCTTACAGCTTGCCAGGTTGATGGGGACAAGGGGAAGTGCTCAATTTTCTTATCAAGTATTCTTGTTGAGCTGGAACTGCATTGATATATTTTACAGTGAACAGTGGTGTGTGAAGCATGTTGTGGTATCACATGAATAACATATCACCACTCTTGATATTTGAACATACCTCACCACTGAAAAAACAACAAAACGTCTGAAAGAAGAATAATCCAAAGGGTGTTTGTTTGTTTATTTGTCTGTTTGTTTGCCTTACCCCAGAATATATCGAGAGAACCTACAGTGGATATAAACGGTGTACACGCCCCTGTTAAAATCCCAGGTTTTTAATTATGTAACGATCAAATCATTTCAAAACCTTCCCCAGTTTTAATGTACAATTCAACTGAAAAACAAACAAATCTGTCAGGGGTAAAAATATAAAAAATTTAAAAACATACAACAAAACTAGCTGTGTATGTGTACTTATCAGGGGTGTCAGACGCATTTTGAATGTGGGGAGGTGGGGGACACACTGGCATAAAACTAATATTTTATATCAAATGTGGGGGGGTCCAAACGAATAATTATGAAATGTGAGGGGGACACATCCAACTTTGTTGAAGCACTTTTTGATTTAATTACAGTATTCGGTCTTTTTGGGTAGGAGTCTGTCAGCATCATCTGACAATATTTGCCCACTATTCTTTGCAAGAGGCTCCAAATCTATCAGACTGTGAGGCAGACTTTCATGCTCTGCCCTCTTCAGGTCACCCCAGAGATTTGCCCTTTCGTCATTTTTATATTTAATAATATTAGTAAATAATGTCTATAGAACAAATGTAATTATTTACATCAATCCATCTCTCCCTCATACCCTTCCATCCATTTATGCTAGGCAGATTCATTGTGGGTCCTGGCCTCAAATCCCAGGGAGCGCAGGTCACATGAGAGGGGTACACTCTGCACAGGATGATTATGGAACACAGAATATAATATTTCTGATTTTGGATAACAGCAACAAGATAAAAACTGTAATAAAGAAAATCAGGGTGCAAACCAATGCAGGTAACTGTCAGTACACTGGACCATGTCACTACATGGGTCAATACCTGCATCCATCCTGTACAGTGTTACAAGCCAGTTGTCTGGGTTTAGCTGATTGTCTATTACTTCAGTGCTGAATGTCCCTGATCTGGAGGAAAAGGGGTAAATATGGTAAATTAATAGCTAGCTTATGAAGAGATAGGGTCATTCGTGGAATTGGAAGCCCCTTATTTTAACTATAGCAGCATTAAAAAATAATGAGAGGAAAAAGATTTGCGGCAGACGAGAGACACAAACTCAAACACAAAGGATCGATGGAACAGCTAGTGGTGGTGATCTCAATCTTAGGCTGACAACTCTCCTAACTCTCACAGATAGTTTTGTGGTCATTGTCCATCGTTTACCTAGCACCTGTAGCAGTAGGTGAGACTTAACACTTAGGTTATCATTTTATACTTAAATAGAGAGAGTGTATTAAAACCCTGGATATGATCTAAAGCTTTGTCTGAGAATCAGGTTGGAGTGTATAACGGAAGAAGATCCAAAAGACAGACTGGAGGAAGTTTCTTTGAAGGTGAGAAGTATTTTATATTCCATTATAAATATTGAACTTGTTAAATCAGGGAATACATCGTAATTTCATTGTTTGTTATTTGCAGCAATTCAATGACAATGAAGTCTTCTTATTCCTGCATAAGTAACATAAACGGTAATTAGCATGAACTATATAAGACCAACCCACTATCGTTGCATATTTTTTCAGTTTTTCAGGTGTTGATATTCTGCTCTCTGTTTTGGTGTTTTTTTACAATCATTTAATATTATTTATCAGGTTATTTTATAATAATTTTTTATCATAATCGTAATGTAATTCTTACTCGTACGTAGCTTGTTAAATTCTGTCGCTTTTTTCTTTCTATTACATATTTCATCAAGTACAGTTCATTAAACAGGTGGAAAGGCGTTTCACTGCACAGTGGTACAGTGCATTATTGTGGATGTGACAAATAAAACTTGATACTCGACAACGTATAGGTACTAATTATACACTATAACTTCACGTGAGTAATATTACGGGAAAGCTATAATTAGATTCAATCAAGTTTCTGATATTAATAAATATGCATAAGATTTAGGATTTAGCGAATGCACCGTATTTCAGCCTTCAACAAGGCTTTGTATATACAGAAATGCAACTGCGCTATATCGTCTTCTGTCGAAAAGGTATAGCTACACCATTACACTTCATTTTGTTTGCGTCTTCAAACGTCAAATTAATCTGGGCACTCAGATTATTATTTCGTTTTCATGTCAATGGCTATCAATTTCCGGTCATCGAAATGTATACAAAATGTATCAAATTCTCAGACAATACCCGTGGATAAATCTGCAATTTCAATGAGCTTATTTCCCTAAAATGCCGTCAACAGCAATTCCACGGACTGCACAGATACGCTTTATATCGTAATTATTTGTCTTAGATTCAACCCATGTTGTGCGTCAAACTGCACGTCACAGATACATAGGATAGAGTGTTTGAGGGGAAGTGCGCATATATCTCTGCCTTTTAACACCATCAGGTAATTGGAATGCTATATATACTGTCTGGAGGCACAAATAGACTAAGTATTGTAAATAATTTTCTGAGCATTGTAATGAAAGTAAACGCATTTAGCTACATCACGGTATAATTTCCTCAGCCTTATTTAATGCTTATCAGTTCAACCGGCGGTGTGTACTCCGTATGTCTACGTCTAAGGGCTTTTACTCTGAAAACGTACGCATCGTTACATCGAAATGCCTAGGTGAATAACATGCTCTTGGCTATGAACACTTTCACACTGCTGCTTATGCGGTTGTAGGCGGCGATCGGCGCATTCTGGTACCCTGTTATCACCATCGTTTTCTTCTTTCAGTCTACAGTTCCTCTGCGCTATTGAAAATCAAGATCTACCCCGTGTAGCGGAGGGGGGGGGGGACAGCAATACTGATTGGGCCGAATCTCTGGGACATTTTCATTATTTAGAAATGTGACACTGCAGGACAATTTTCGCGGAGACAGAGAGGAAGACCATTCCATCACATTCGCTCGCCGACTCTCTGTATCCAGGCTGAGATTTTGGCATCGCAGCATCCGCCATGATTTCCTTCTGGAAGGGGGATGGAGCGGCTTGTTGGGGGTTCTGCTGGGTTCTGCTCGGGTTCTGCTGGGTTCTGCTCGGGTTCTGGAGGGCTTGCGCCGCTTGTCCCGCATCTTGCATTTGCAATGCGTCCAGAATCGTATGTCTTGAGCAGGATCCTGGGCTTGCGGCTTTCCCTGTTCTCCAGTCAGATATTGACATGGAAAATGTCACCGAGATGTGAGTAAGAGCTATCATTATTTTTACACTATTTTTACTAGTACTCGTGCAAACCATAGTAATCCAGCTAAACCGAATAATAAATCAAAGATTTACATTAGACAAAGGAATTGAAGTATCGTATGCGAAATAATGATATAAGGAGGAATATGTCAGTTAATTTTCCCCACAATTTACAACTCTTGCATTTTAATATTGGTGAAGTGTTAACAATTATTAATTTATACCAGCTGCGCCCTTTTGGGTGCGTAATTCTATTGGGTTTTTATTATTTAAGAATAAGCACTCCCATTTTCTGTTATTAAACCATAAAAATATGTTTCATATGAAACAAGCGGGACTCCCGTAGAGGTGGGACAGTGTGCGCAAATGGTAACGTTTCCAAGTGACTATCAAAGAGTGCTAGATGATACGGAATATGCTATAAAACATCTGTTTGTTACATTTACTGTTTCTCTGTGTAGAGATTTTAATTTCTTGTTAATTAAACTGAATATCAGTATAGAATAATATTCACTCTTGGGAGAAATGCGTGTAAATTTGGTCTTTATTTGTTCTTGAACTTGGAAAGGAGTTTTAGAGTATGATGCATTATAAGGCTATAGACAACTTTTACAGGTGTAACTTGGCTGAAATGCAAAAAAAAAAATGAAATACTTTATATTGTTGTTCTGTATGTTTCAAGGAAATTGGCTACCAGATACTGTTAGCATAATGGTCAGATTGTTCCACTGAGGTGTATTTGCCATTTGACTGCAGTTTATGAAGTTTGTGTGTTCTGACAGATTTACACACTGGCTACAGTCCCACAATGTAAATGGCAAATGGTATTACTTGAAGTGAAATAAATCAGTAATATTTGCAACATGAAAATAGTAAATATTAAACAGTAAATATTTGCAAATTGAACATTATTGTTTCATAATTGAAATGTGTTTATTTTAATAGATTTATTGCAAATCAAAGCAGACTGTCTTCAATCAATGACAATGATCTAAAGTTCTATACAAACCTCAGGAGTCTGTAAGTATCATGCAATTTTTATGGGTTTATTGAGTCTTCGAAATCAGACATCTGCTCACAACAAAATGTGGTAACACTTTACTTGAGGGGCCACAGATAATGTAGCATTAAACTGTTACTTTTGTATTAATCAGCAAGGTACCACTGAGGTACCCTGAGCAAGGTACCGCCCCCAAGCACTGCTCCCTGGGCGCTGAATTAGCTGCCCCCTGCTATGTCATGATGTCACATGGGTCAAATCTTAAGGACACATTTCATTGTTGTGCACTGTGTGCTGTGGTGTGTGAACAATGATCACTGATCACCAAATTCGAACCATGAACTAAGTGTTAGGTACATACTGATTTCATGCACGTTCATCATTAATGATATTTTTTCTCAAGAACTTATTATATTTGTTACTATATCTGTTACTTCTCTGAACCTTTGCGAATTACCGAAGGAACTATCGAAGTAACAAATAATAAATGAATAACACAAGTGAAATACTGCGTAACACTTTACTTGAGGGGTCTCAATGTAGTAGTGCTCGCTTACTTAATGCATTAACCATTAACTAAGTGTCAGCTCATCAGTAATCATTTATGACGGTTCATGTATTCCATGCAGGAACTATATTACTTAATTATTAACTAATTAGTTAGTAGTTAACTAATATAGTTCCTGAATGAAATACATGAACCGTCATGTTTGATTAATGATGAACAAATATTGGAGCAGTACATAATGAATACTTAGTTACTGGTTAATTAATGCATTAAGCAAGCGTGTACTACTACATAATTTGTGTATGGGTTTCAGACATGGGTCGAACTAATTGTTAAAAATGAACCAATTTAGCTTCCTTTTGACGTACTTTAGTAACTGAAAGTCGGCACTATGGCTGTGTGAGTTGAAGGCACAGGTGTATTTACATGAAATAATTATGCAAAGAGTGAGGGATGGGGTCTGGGATATATCCTCACATTAATTAAAATCAGTACATGATGCTACAAAATACAGTGTTTTACTTTTCTTTAACAGAACTGTGACAAAGACAGACCTGACTTCCATCTCCCCAGTGGCCTTTCTGAGTAATGCCAAACTGCAGTATCTGTAAGTTTGTTTATCATTTTTATCATTATTATAACTAATTATTATATTCACTGATGTCTGTAATTGAACGTACGGTCATATATATATATATATATATATATATATATATATATATACACACACACGTTATTAACCATAGCAAGACTAGTAATGTTAACAGTAATGGAAGTACTGCTGGAAGTGACAGTAATAGTCTTAATTGTTACTGTAGCAGTGTAAATAGCAGAAGCCACATCAGTATCTGCAGTGGAAAAATCAAGAAGTCAGACAAAATCACCTATATTTATTTGCTCCTTATGGAAAATGATTGTTGATAATGTCTGACTTGTGTACTGTTGAGGGTAACAGTATCCACAACTGCAATGTTAATGTGAGCTCTAGAGAGTATGAATTAATAACAGCAGCATTAGTATTTTTGTGATAATTGGGGTACAAATGTGTAGAATATAGCATCTGACCAGATTATTATTTTGGTTCATAGGAATCTAAAGGACAACAGATTACCTACGTTGTCATGGAAATCCTTCCAAAACATAAACATTTCATATCTGTAAGTTCTTTAATTCAATATTTTTCCATTTCATAGGATGCAGACATTTTAATTTTACAAAAAATAGTAATTTTCTGCATCATTGCCGTGAATGAAATTGAGATATTTGAACATATATATCAGATGACAACATGCTCGTGCTCGTGTGTGCTAGTTATGTTAACTATAAGATCCCTGTGTTGCTAAGTGTATGCTAACCATGCTAACTGTAGTGTACTGTGTCCAAGGCTGCTGGCTGGAAACCCTCTCCAGTGCTCCTGTGGGAACCTCTGGCTCAGACACTTTCTGGGAGAGCAGGCTGAGAGCCAGAGGTTACACTGCCTAGAGGAAGGTGTTGGAGAGAAGCCGCTGTCCCAGCTCTCTCCTCCCACATGCGGTACGTTTTTAATAGTGAGACCACAACAGCCACATTTCAGGAAGAATGTCAAGAAATGACAACAGTTAATAAATTTAAGACATTTATCATGAACATATCTGAACATTAAAGAATAGAATTTAATAACATTTAAGAATACAAATGTACTTTAAACAAACATCTTATTGATTGTTTTACTTGTTGGCATTAGGCTGAGTACTATAACACAGCATACCTGTATGTTTGTGAGTGCTGTTCCTCTATCTCCAGGATACCTGTATGTGTGTGAGTGCTGTTCCTCTATCCCCAGGATATCTGTATGTGTGTGAGTGCTGTTTCTCTATCTCCAGGATACTTGTATGTGTGTGAGTGCTGTTCCTCTATTCCCAGGATACCTGTACAGTATGTGTGTGAGTGCTGTTCCTCTATCACCAGGATACCTGTATGTTTGTGAGTGCTGTTACTCTACCGCCAACATACCTGTATGTGTGTGAGTGCTGTTCCTCTATCCCCAGGATACCTGTATGTGTATGAGTGCTGTTCCTCTATCCCCAGTATATCTGTATATGGGTAAGTGCTGTTACTACCCCTAGCATACCTGAATGTGGGAGTGCTGTTCCTGTATCCCCAGGATACCTGTATGTGTGTAAGTGCTGTAACTCCATCTCAGCATACCTGTATGTGTGTGAGTGCTGTTCCTCTATCCCCAGGATATCTGTATGTGTGTGAGTGCTGTTCCTCTATCCCCAGGATACCTGTATGTGTGTGAGTGCTGTTCCTCTATCCCCAGTATATCTGTATATGTGTAGGTGCTGTTACTACCCCTAGCATACCTGAATGTGGGAGTGCTGTTCCTGTATCCCCAGGATACCTGTATGTGTGTGAGTGCTGTAACTCTACCCCTAGCATAACTGTATGTGTGTAAGTGCTGTAACTCCATCTCAGCATACCTGTACAGTATGTATATGAGTGCTGTTACTCTACCCCAAGCATACTTTGTGTGGGAGTGCTGTTACTACCCTCCAGCATACCTGAATGTGTGTGAGTGCTGTTCCTGTATCCCCAGTATATCTATATATGTGTAGGTGCTCTTACTTTACCCCCAGCACACCTGTATTTCTGCAATCATTTGTCATATGTGTTAATGTTTACCACAAAACCTAAACACAGATAAGTTGTATATGTATTTTCAAGCTGCCTTGAAGGAAAGTATTTACTTTCTATTTTGTTGCTTGTAGTTCCTCCAAATACTGTGACCAGTCCATCTGTCATCACTGAAATGGAAGGAAGTGAAATTACAGTGACATGTAGTACATCTGGGGTACCCACTCCTCAGCTTAAATGGGACACAAGCAGTATAGCCACTGTACGTCAGGTGAGGTTTGCAGTCTTCCTAGCCGAATTCTTTTTTTTTTTTTTTTCCTAGCCGAATTCTAACCCTAACCTTAAACATAAATGTATTTCCTGGTTACACTGACAGGGAAATTTTGAATGATACCATTAACTGATATATTTTTGTCTAATTTCACCAGTACCGTTTATTAGTGGAATACCACTATGAAAGCTCGATCCGCTGACAGGATTTAATAATGAATTATAAAATTGATGGGGACTGTATAAAACTGCATTGTGGACCAGTAATTTGAGACCTGTTCTGAACAGAGTCGGCATTCGTGACATAAGGGATATCGAATCCCCCCACCCCGCAATAACAAAGAAATATCTAATAAACTAACAAAATAACTGGCTCATCCTCCATTATTTTGGGGTTGGCAGTATAGTCTCTTTGTTTATGAAATTACTTGTTAAATGCAACTATAAAATTTTTGCACCTTTATTTACCATGAAGGTCACAGTTCCTGTTGTGTTTCGGAAAAGGCCATTTTGCACACATTTTTTAATTATTCTGTGTGACAAACTAGAACTAATTCAATTTTTAAACGTTACAATAAAAAACTAAAATTTACTCAAAAGTAAATCACTAAATATTCTCTCAATTAAATAACAATAAAATTAATATCCATTACGGTGCACATTCTGAAAATGAATGCTATCTGATCTGTACTGTATCCACATTAGCAGCTTTAAGATTCATATTAGAACTGTACAACACAAATATTGTCTCAAAAAACGCACAACAAAATCAATATCCGTTATGGTGCAGCATTTAAAAATACCTGCACTGTACATGTATCACACATTACAGTAGTAGCTTCTAGCTTCACATTAGGACGCACTGCACATGCATAGTGGTGCAGCTTCATCCGGCCCTTTCCGAATGTCGCTCGGGGGAAACACACAAACACACAAAGGTTCGCATGTGTTGCATTTGTTCGGTACATATGAGTACTGAACCAAAAGACCCGTACTGAAAATTTTTGGTATGAATACGTGCACTGTTACACTCCTATTTTTGAGTTATTGCATTAACGGGATCAAAAGTTTGAAACTGTGTTTTTTTTTTTTTGGTATCACTTTGCAGTTCTGCTTCAGTTTTGAGGTGATCAGTCTCAGAATTTGACCACGTTTAGTGTGTCAGGGTCAGCGCCCGTCTAACCCCGCCCTTCATGTCTCCTCCCTGTTTGGCCAGCAGGTGTCACTGGCCATCCTGTTCTCCACCCTGTTTCTTGTCCTTCAAGTCCCTAGTGTATATCTCCAGCTCCCCAGACTGCTGCATAGCTCATGGGTTGAGTGAGTGGCTTAGAAGCTGGCCTTCAGTTGTGGGTTCGAGGCTGGCCATTGGCCGTGCCTTACCATTTGTTATTTTTGTGTGCTGTTTGCTTCTTAGTTGTTAGCTTGTAGTGTTTCATACTGTAATGCTTGGTGTTTGTTGGAGTTCTCTTGTTCTGCGATTAGTTAATTGTAATCCACCCCACCTGTTTCTAGTCAATCTTAATTCTAGTCAACCATTTGATTGGTTGAGTTGATTACAAGTTACACTTGTCCTTTTTATTTCTGACCTCTTGTGGTCCTGCTATTTTTGTGTTTAGTGCCCAGTGTTGATTTTGTTTTCCCCAATAAACCCCCGTTGTCTCTTGGAGCCACAAGGGGACCATCACCTTTTCTCTGCCTGCACCGTGCCATGACAACAACGTATCTGCAAAGTTTGAAAAGGATTTGTAAAATACTATTAGAGTTACTGTATTAACAAGCTCGGATGTTCTACAGCTGCCCCTTTCATGCTTAGCTGCTACGTAGTGCTGCTCCTTTATTTTTGCAACTTCATAATATATCCTACCAAACAAGAAATAAAATATCGGTTGCGATGATGGCGATTGATGTCGATAATAATGACATGACTTATGAAAAAATAAGTATGCCAACTCACTGGAGGTATACAGTATATCTTCTCTCAGATATACATCTGTACATCCTCTGAAATGGTATCATGGTTATGTCTTCTCAGGTTGATAGCTATGCACTCAAGGCTGTCCTAACTCTGAAGGGGCTTTCTGTTTCCGACAATGGCAGACGGGTCATCTGCAGCGCCGAGAATGCGGCCGGTGGCAGTGAAGCCTCTGTGCTGCTCAACATTCTGTGTGAGCCCAGCATTGTAGCTTTGTATTCGTGTGATGCACATGTTTGGTTGATTATGTATAGCTGTCTTTCTGTAATTGTATGTTTGACGCAGTTGATACTGTAATTATTGGGCTCTGCCTAAAGGAATATGTGATGCTCTTCTGAACATGTGCTCAGTTGCTCCGAGGATCCTGCAGCTCCTGACTCCTGTGCTGGATCACCACTGGTGCATCCCCTTTAGTGTGGCGGGAAACCCCAGGCCAGAGCTACAGTGGTACCACCAAGGGAAGCTCGTCCCTGACCAAGTCTACATCAAGACGCTGATCCACGACTGGACCGAGAGCGAGTATCACGGCTGCTTGCAGCTAGACAATCCTACACATATTAACAATGGGGATTACACTCTGGTGGCTAAGAACCAGTTTGGCCAGGACCAGAAGACAGTGTTTGCACACTTCATGCACATGCCTGGGATTGGTGAGTATACACAGAACTCACATTCTATGTAGGCAAATTTGTGTCTGACATGAATGGGTGGGCACCTTTCACCCCAGTATGAAGACTCTCCAGTTTAAGATCCATACTCAAGGTGTATAAATCTGATTTACTTCCATTTATAATTTATTGGATAACACTTTATTTGATGGGGCACAAAAATATAATATTACTTATTTATTAATTAACCACAAACTAAGTCTTAGTTACATACTTATCCGAGGCTTACAGTATCTTTAACGAATTGTGATGCATGTCTTATCTGTTACTATATTTACTATATCTGTTAATTATGTAAACCATTATGAACCACTGAAGGAACAATTAATGAATAACACAAGTGAAATACTGATCTCATATTTGTTCATCATTAATGAATCATGACGCATCTCAAGTAGCGACTATATTTGTTCATGATTTGTACTTCAGTAGTAACTGAGTTATTACTAAGTATTTGTATCCTCATGTAACATGCCACCCTTTATTGTTTTTATGGTTTATCAGCATGGAAATATCCATTACTTCTTTTTTCTTGTGCTTAAAAAATTGTACTTTGTAGTAACAAATGTTGATTTTTTTTTTTTTTATCTTTTTATAACAGGTTTTGATTATGAGGGTAAGTATATTTGTACTGTCTATTAAATAGCATGTTATTCAGGTTTTGATTATGAGGGTTAGTATATTTGTACTGTCTATTAAATAGCATGTTATTCAGGTTTTGATTAAAGCTAAAATTTTGTTTTTGTGACAATCATGTTAAGTTTCAGGATATTGTGAACAAGTTAAAATAAAGCACAAAAGAGTTTCAGTCTGTTGGACATACAAAAACCAAAATATACACAATCACTGACCCAATTTATAGTGTTAACAGTGTTTCACAGCCCAGTTCTTGGAGACCCTCAGACAGTCCACATTTTTGCTCCCTCCCAGCTCCCAACACAACTGTACCATGGATTTTGTGTTTTTGATTGGCTGGGAGCTGGGAGAGAGCAAAAATATGGACTGTTCCAGGGTCCCCAAGAATTGGGTTGGGAAACACTGCTGTACAATATCTCTGCTTATAATTTTGTTTTCATTATTATTACTATTACTATATTACTGTTTATTATTATTATTATTATTATTATTATTATTATTATTATTTATTCAACAGCAAAGGTGTCTATATCCTCTCAGGTGGATTTGTGTATATATTCTCTTAAGAAAAACAATGTGTGCACCCCCCCCCCCACAATACACATCTTCTCATGATGAAAGTCATGTAACAAGAAAAGAAGAATGAGATATTTAAATTTTCTGTTTAAACGTTTCGGCTTATGAATTTATATTTTATTACAATTACATCAAACAGCTTCTATACAATATATATTTTTAATGGTATCAAAAACTAATACTAATGAACAGAAAGTGTTTGTATTGTATAATAACCATCAAGAGTATGTGTATCAGAAGCCAGATAGATGGATTTATTATTGAATAGTTTTGCTTCAGAAATTAATCTCGTAATTCAATTTCATTTTTTAAATATCAGCTGACTCGGAACCTGCTGAGAGTGTGGCTGTAAGTATGTGCATAGTATGTACAGTGTGACTGCACATATATAGACAGTTTATACAGTGTGGCTGTAAGTATGTGCATAGTATGTACAGTGTGACTGCATATATATATAGAAAGTTTATACAGTGTGGCTGTAAGTATGTGCATAGTATGCACAGTGTGACTGCACATATATAGACAGTTTATACAGTGTAGCTGTAAGTATGTGCATAGTATGTACAGTGTGACTGCACATATATAGACAGTTTATACAGTGTGGCTGTAAGTATGT
>JAODLC010000123.1:30379823-30391209 GCA_026781145.1 Hippopotamyrus pictus | reverse complement strand
TATGTACAGTTGAGTAAAGTGCATGAATACTGCACAACAGTTATTGCACTCGCTAGATGCTCAATGGTGATAAAGAGCGTAAGAATATTGCACAACAATTATTATTGCACTGAGGTAAACAGTATGCCTTACAGCCTACGGGCAGGGGAAAGCCAGGACAGCGCTGGCAAATGTAGGTTGTCTTCGGCCGAATGAGTCGTTAGCCTCCTGTGAGTCTTCATGTGGACAATTGGACAGAATAGCGATTTTATTTGTAAACAGCCCAGCGAGGACTCCCTGTACGACCTAATGCTGTTTGAGCTGTCCTGTCTATGGTGTCAGTGAATACTGCCTGCGCAAGCCAGTCCTTTGTAAACTGTCCCGCAGATGCTGAAAGAAGCCAGTGAAGACTGTCGGGCAGACTTTCGGCGGGAAGCAGAGCTTCTGACTAACCTTCAGCATGAACACATCGTGACTTTCTATGGTGTCTGTGTGGAAGGTGACCCTCTCATCATGGTATTTGAGTATATGAGGCATGGGGATCTCAACAGGTTCCTCAGGTTTGTTTACCTGTATATGTACTTATAGACATGTGTTTAGTGGTATGTCTGCATGCCGTATTGTTTATATCATGTGTATATAATACCATGCCAGTGCATACATTGGCATAATGTAGAGACCCTGTTCCAGGGCACATGGTCCTGATGCAGGCCTGGTGGCAGATGGGCTGCAAGTGGTGCAGGCTGAGCTCAGCCCCTCCCAGATGCTGCACATTGCCCAGCAGATTGCGTCAGGGATGATGTACTTGGCTTCCCAGCACTTTGTGCATCGCGACCTGGCTACACGCAACTGCTTGGTAGGGGAGAACCTTCTCGTGAAGATTGGAGACTTTGGGATGTCCCGGGACGTGTACAGCACCGATTACTATAGGGTGAGCACTAATCGAGATCTAATGAGATTTACATAAGTGCATCGTTACCAATCAGGTTGTCGTGTCAGGTTTTACTAAATGACTGTCGGTTCTTGTAGACTAGTATACATAAATAGTATGTTGAGCATTAAAGTGCATTAAACACGTGCGATTTACATCACAAGCATTGAGTAGCTTGACCCAGTTTGTAGCAGGGTTTATTGCCAATTATGTTTAGATTCCACCATAACGCAGAACAGAGGCGGATAGTTCAGGTCCAGAAAGTAAATATCTGGATCAAGATTTTGTTTCAGCCAACAAGTTGAGTTTAAAGAATCACAGACACAGATACTCAGATGGTTGATTGAAACAAAATCTTGGTCTGGAGTTATATTTTCCGCATCTGAGCTATCCGCCCCTGCACAAAAGTAATACTTTCTGCTGGCCACGGCAACAAAATCCAAGTGATTAAATAGGAACAGAACAAGTTAAGTCAGGGATGGGGGACCTGATCCATGGAGGGCCGCTGCGGGTTTTCGGAATGACCTCTCAGTCAGCCAATAACAGAGCGTCCCCAGGACTGGAGTTGTGAACCACTGCTTTATTACTGGCTGATTGAGAGGTCCTCCCAAAAACCCGCACTGACTCTCCATGAATCAGGTTTGCCACCCCAGAGTTATGTGACAAGAGGCAGATTAGGCTGCATTTCTGCAGTAGTGATGATGTCTGTCGGGAGCTTTTTGCAGGTAGCTGTAAATGTATATGCTGTAAATGTATATGCTGTAAATGTATATGCTGTAAATGTATATGCTGTAAATGTATATGCTGTAAATGTATATGATCTGATGCTGTGTTCCTGCCCCAGGTGGGAGGCCACACCATGCTCCCCATACGCTGGATGCCCCCAGAGAGCATCATGTACAGGAGGTTCACCACGGAAAGTGATGTGTGGAGTCTGGGCGTCGTTCTGTGGGAGATCTTTACCTACGGCAAGCAGCCCTGGTACCAGCTGTCTAACAATGAGGTCTGTGAGAAACCTATTCATCCTTTCCCTCCTGAGCCTTTTCTGTAGGGCATGCAGAGAACATTTCAAGTAAAAAACTACCACAGTTGGAAAATGCATAGTAAGTTAATTGTGATTTATCCTTGCAGATCCCTGTCAACCAGGGATCTCACCATTATTTCCATGAGATTTTACCACAGTTGAACTGAAAGGGTGGAATAACTTAAAGGTTTTTAGTCAAGAGAGTACAGTCAGTTCAAAAAGGTATATAAGACCTTTTTTGAGTGATTTCTGATTGTGGTGCGGTTGAAAGTTCCAAAACTTGCAGCTCGTGTTCAGTCATGTTGACACTGAAGCACAAATATTACTGAGGGTTACTGCAGCACTGGGTAACTGAGAGATATACAGATGGATAGACATCCAACTTGACGCAGAATTCTAGGCAACTCAGGAAGTTCAGTATCACCCCTGTGCTGCAAAAAACCTTCTACAGCGCTGCTGTGGGATATGTGCCTTGTGGGAGCGTCGCTGCCTTGTGTGGCAGCTGCGTTTCCGAGGACCACAGAGGATAATCGCCAGGATAGAACTGCCCACCCTGCAGGGCATCTACATCCAGTGACGTAGGTCCAGGACATTAAGTATGATCAGGGACGCTCTCCACCCATGCCATAAGCGGTTACGGGGGCCGCAGTCAGGTATGTGCCTCCGGAGCCTTATGACCAGGGCTGAGAGGCTGAGGAGAAGCTTCTACCCCCAGGCCAAAAGGATCATTAACACCACCAATTAAAATAAGCTAAAGCAGCAACCTAGCAGTAATCTCTGCGGGACACCCAACTGGAAAGAGAGAATTACAATCCCAGTGCTAGCAGTAATCTCTGCAGGACACCTTGTTTAATTCTGTTTACACAAATATTTTGCAATAAAAATACATCTCTACATAAAATAAGACACATTTAGCGGTAAGAGAAAGTCTTGGGGTCAGTCACCATGCAGCACCCCAGCAGTTATCAAGGTTAAGGGCCTTGCTTAGTGGCCTAATGGTCACTGGATCTGAACAGCTGACCTAAAGATTATCCCAAAAACCTGCATACACAATGGCCCTTTGCGCATAAGATTGGCCAACCTTGTCTTAAACATTTTCTAGATGTTTGTTTGAGTGATGGTTGGCTGATTAGTACCTATTATATCCAGTAAGATATCCTGTAGGTCTTTGGGTTGAAGTTGTCTTATTTTTATACAGTATTATCTTTTTGCTAAAGGATTTTTACAGGATAAAAAACATACTGTGATCTTGGGATATAATATATCAGTCCTGAATCCTGTAATGACTAAACTATAACTAGAAAGATTTTTTAACAAATTATAAACAAAATTCCTTACACTTTTATTAATAACAAGAATCACTTTTCTGTCCCCTTGCGTTAGCTACCATTGCACTGCCCAATTAAAAACCCCGGCTTTGGTGTTGACTGTCAGAAACTGTTGTTTTTGTCCATATATGAGGTTTAAGCGCCTAAAATTGAGTGGTACTTCATAACCTGTGACTTCTCTTTGCCATCTAAAGCAGGGTTTCCCAACCGTGTCCCCAGGGACCCCCAGGCAGTCCCTGTTCTTGCTCCCGCCCAACTCCCTGCCAGACAGTCCGCATTTTTGCTTCTTGGGAGGGAGCAAAAATGTGGACCGGAGGTCCCCAAGGACCAGGTTGGGAAACACCGATCTGAAGCATTTGCTCTCTCCTTACAGGTGATCGAATGCATCACACAAGGCCGGGTCCTCCAGCGACCTCGCACCTGCTCCAAGGAGGTCTACGACCTGATGCTGGGCTGCTGGCAGCGAGAGCCACACCTTAGGATTAATATCAAGGAGATTCACAACTCACTACTTAACCTGGCGAAAACCTCACCTGTCTACCTGGACATCCTGGGCTGAGACATTGAGACACATTGTGTGATGGTGAAAGGGTGTTTGTGTGGGAGAAAGATGTCTGCATGTGTTCAGGATGTATGCGTTTGTGTTTGTTCATCTAATTCCTGCTTCTGCCTATTGAGATACAATTAGAAAATATCACAAAATATTTTCTAATTGGAAAATACAAACAATCAATTTAAAAATCAATTTTGTTCCCAAAGCACAGTGGAAGTACACATAAACGTTTGACTGAAAAAAGTAAAACAAAAGAACTATAAAATATTTCTGTGATTGTTTATTTTACCTGAAAATATAATGGAAAATAATTTAATAACCCAGAACCAGTAGTATTTTGAGTGCAAAAGCGACACACCCATAAAATCTATGTACAGCATCATGGTTCATGATTTATGCTAAGGATATGGAAATGTCATTGTACAGTGTTGTAGGCTGAAAAAATTGTCTTGATTAAAAATCTGTTATTTAGATAACAGCAATTTAATTAAAATATTTATTACATATATATGAAGTAAGAAATTTCTCCACGAGAAAAATCTTGTGAACTGATTAATCTCAGTATCCACCAGCTCCATCTGTAACATATAAATTGATTTAAATGATATTTTAGATATTTTCAGTGTGCTTTTCTCCAATGAAGGCAGGAATGACTACTGGATATTTACCATTTCTTTTTTTCTAGATTATTGGTTCTGTACTCTGATTTGTGCAATAAGGATATTAAAAATAATGAAGGAGAAGCAGCCACATTAATAGTATCTTTCTGTTGGTGGGATTGCGTGCAGGCCCTCAGGACCATAATATGTCATCCACACCCAGGAATTTTCTCTAAGCAATGAGTAGATCTTTCATTTGCTACAGCACAATTATCTCCCAAATAAGCATTTCTTAGATGGAGGCTTTGTGTAAATATGAAACTATTTTCAGTATTACTCTATAGCATCTCATATTGTATTTACTGCAAATGCATAGTAAGAAGGCTTTACTGAGATTGAATTGTGTCTTTTTTTTAGCAGGTTGAGCAGTAGTTTATACCTAACACAGGATTGTATGCTACAACAGTAGCTAGCCATGCAGCACTGTACTTTAAAAGCTGTTTATACTACTGATGGAATAGTAACACAGCTAAATCCAGTCATCCCCCCAAGGGTCAGATCAGTGAGGACCTTATCTCAGTGTTTCCCAACCTGGTTCTTGGAGATCCCCAGATGAGCTGAGGAGCAAAAATGTGGACTGTCTGGCAGGGAGCTCGGAGGAAACAAAAATGTGGACTGTCTGGCAGGGAGCTCGGAGGAAGCAGAAATATGCACTGTCTAGCAGGGAGCTCGGAGGAAGCAAAAATGTGGACTGTCTGGCAGGGAGCTCGGAGGAAGCAAAAATGTGGACTGTCTGGCAGGGAGCTTTGACGAAGCAAAAATGTGGAGTCTGGTGATTCCCAAGGAGCAGCTTGAGAATCACTGCCTTATCCTACTGCCTTTATCGCTGACGAAAGCCTGCCCAAAAGCCCTGTTTGAAAAACACCCGGAAGGTTAAAAATGATATAATCTACAAAGCTGTTTTATGTTTGAATACTTTCTGTCTGGTTTTTAGTTTATGTATTCATTTACTTAATTTTTGTAATATACTTTATATATTAATATAATCTTATTTTTGACCATCATTTGTACAGAAAACAGCCTACTGGCCCTTTTATTTTATCGTATTTTTATGTCTTTTTAACTTTGTAAAAGACTGGTTTTTGTGAAAATCTGTATAAAATGTAGTAGTAGTTGTAGTAGTCACAGTCACTCTGAAGTGTATACCATATTACTATAATAATACATCACTGTATTGTATAGTAGTCTATACAAGTAATACAACAGCATTCAACTTTACAGTGCAGATGTGTACTCTTCTGCACCATTCAGTATTAATGCAGGAGTCACACTACTTTACAGCTGAGTATTAAAAGCAGTGGAGTGTACAGTGTTATGCTGTTGAGTCTTAATGCAGCATATTTGGTGATTTACCATTAATACTGCATGTCATCCTCTTTGCACACTGGCAGCCAACTTGCAAATCAGATGTCAACGCGGCATTAATTTCAAATGCTACATGTTACAAGAAAAGTTGTCTTTACAGGATACATCCAGTTAGCATTGCTTGCTACGCCTAATTTTGATAATTGTGACTATGCGGGATGAAATAATGTTCTTTGCACTGATGAAAATAAGGTTTTGTTAATATTTTGAATAAAAACTGTGAATACATAAACAGAACACTTCTTATGAATGTAACTATACAATGGTATTAACCTGAATGTATGTGTACCTTGGATTTCCTATGTTTGTTTTTCAGTCGGGGTGTTACAGTGTGTCTTTGTGCTGTGTGACAGGCTTTGTTACAGGTTAGCCCAGGATTTCTGTGCATCACGAATGATGCTTATCTAAATAAAAAACTCAAATCTCTTACAATACAGTACATTTCAATAAATGTGTTGTCCTTCAATGTGCTGTAAATGTACTGTATTCTGTGTGCGCCCTCGGATGCGGAAATCCATCAAGAAAAATCAATGGTTTGTGCCTGTTTGGTTTTCATTGTGATTTAAAGCAGTAAATGCCTCTGATAAAGGTAAACAGTGGACTCTGTGAACATACATCATATCCCTGGTACTTTTTTGTTAATGGCATACAATGAACTGCCAAAATAAACGGGAAACTTATGAAGGACAGAAACATATTGAAAACAGCTGCTTCCACACAGGTGAGCCTTATCAGTTAATGAAGCAGTGAATCCCATTATGATTATGGCCATGGTCAAAAATATTTGGTAAATATTGCACAACATGATGATATTTCAACAGGAATACTGACATTGCTGTGCCAATGGACTCTAAGAGACACATCCACAACTATAGCCAACCATGGCTGACTGTCCTTGACCACAATATGCAGACATTATATGCCAGTGTTGCAGTGCATAAAATGAACTTTGTGTACAAATACACATATATTATTAGCAGTGATTTTCTGATGAAGAATGCAATGTCTATAGTGGCAACACCCCAGTGGAGCACCTGGCACTGGAGGGGTCTGCAAACTGCATCTGCTCACTCCGGTCTTCCTGCTCCCAGTAGAGCCTCACCACTCTATAGAAGGAAAAGTAAAACGGCTGCATGTTTATTTATTAATAGCTCATTTTCTATTCCCTATCTCTCTCCTTTATTTATTGTGTATTTTTATCTTGACGCTATGTTTAGATTGTATGCTTGTAAGCAAATACCTTATCCTTCTGTACATGGTGAAGAAAAGGCTTGCGGGTCACATTCGTCCTCTGGTGGTGGGAAAGGTATATTCGGGGTATTTCATTTCCATCCACAGGGCACGTGGTCATTGAATAATTTGAAAATAGACAATGTACAAGAACTCAAACCGAATGGGTTTTCCACACCATATACAGCAAAGATCTCATGGAAGAATGCAGTCACTACCAGAGTTCCAGACATGTGCAGAATTAATGTCTAGGTGCATTGAAGCTGTTCTAGTGGCTCAGATAGGCTATGACAATGCTTAATGTCAGTGATTCTGCCTTTCATCTGTTACTTGTACAATGTAGATATTATACATTATGGAACTCGTATAGTATATTGAATGAACTGTACAACAGCTTCATTGTGATGTGTTAAAATGGGCGACAATATTCAATTATGAAATCTGCAGACCAAATTTATCAAAACCAAATCAAGCCAAAATAAAGCATTAATAGTTGCATTTGTTAATACAATTCAAAATATTTGGTCAGAAAAGAAATATACTGTCAGTGAAGTCTGATTTTTTGATCTTTCTATTGCCACCGATGCAAAACGTGGCAACAAGTCATTGTGAAGCAGCATCCCACAGAATGAACTATCCCTCGGATTTTAACCCTTGCAAGTGCCACAACCTCTCATTTATTCACAGCACATTGGAAAAGTCTTTTTTTTGGGGGGGGGATGCACAATTTTCCATTTGTGGCAAAGCTTAGAACTGAAGAGTTTAAGGGTGAACAAGCTTTTTAATTTCCAAGTCAGAGATGAAATTGAGTGTGAACTTAGAGTCAAATACCTGGGCTTCGGGGTGGAATGACATCTGATTCTTAAACCTAACATTCCAAAACAGAGTAGGACAGGGACGTGACTCAATTTTCATCAAAAGCTGTGCGCAAGTTTTATTGTTGTATTCTAAATTTACATTAAAAAAATGAAAGTTTGCCCATGTCCTAGAACCATTACGAAAGTTAACGCACAAATTCAATATACATCTCATTGTATTTTACATAGAGGGTAAGAGTATAGGCAGGGAGGTGGCATGAGTCATCACAAGGCTTAAAAAAGGAAGGAAGGGAAGGTGCCTTTTTTAAAAAGAACAAAAGTAGTGGCAGCAAGGCTTCTGACTCCTCACCCACAAATGAAAAGATCTAAAACTTGTGGTTTTGGAAAAAGGCAAACTAAGGAAAGAGGGAAGGAGAAAGATAAAAAAAAAAAAAAATTATAATAATAATAAAGTGAACATGATAAGCAGGACCAAGCAGGTCGTCTGTACAAGTGCATAAATGAGAATCTACACCTGGTGCTTAAACAGCTGACCACTAAACATCACAATATATGAGAAAAATATTAGAAGCAAGATTTTTTTTCTTCTGTTGATCAGGTTTTCCTCAAACAAGATACTTTCTATGGGATCTCAGTGTCTTCATCTTGTTTTGCACGTTCTGAAATTCACCATCACACCCTGGGAAGCAGTCCTGCGACTGTAATTGGGTGATACAAGAGGCCACATGGGCCAATCACACATGGTGATGTCACACTGAAGGAGGGACAGTCAAGCTGTGACAGACATTGCACTGTTTTAGTAACTACTGCAGCTTCTATAATAGTTTTAACACAAAAGAACATTAAAATACAAGTCCCTCAGTTTCTTGTTTTTGCTATATTTGATTTGAAATCTTGTTCAAGTAACCCTTAAATGTTTAAAGAAAGCTTTGGGATTTTTTTTTTCCTATTTTAATGACAATGTCATTAAAACTCATGCACGCTGCAAATGACATCATGCAGTAGTTACGGTAAACCATCCAAGCACTTTTTATTCATTAATATTCATAAATACACACAGCAGCTTCTTAGAGAAGGGTTTGTGTCCTCTGCAGTGTCGAATGTGGAGAGCCTTTCAAACAAGCAGCAGAAGCACTGCTACCTTTGTTAACCTTCTGAAGTAAAAATTAGTTATGTGGAACTGATTATCAGCTTTCATATATTTAATATATTTCTTCCTCTCACGCGCTCTCTTGTTTTTTATGAATGTACACAATGTAACATGGGTGACAGGCCTGTAATTACAATCACCGAAAAACAAATCCAAAAACAGGTGTTGTCCACTCTTATTGGCAGTTACAGCACAGAGGACATTGTCTGCGTGGAAGGACGACATCAAAGAGGAGGTGGGGGCGGCTCCTTCCCCGTGTTTCTCTCTTTCAGGTTTAGGTTTTCCAAAGCAACATCTAAAGGCATAATATCTACACAGCCCATGGCCCCAAAGTCGGCGAAATCTCTGCGCTCGTCCTCGTCGGAGGAGCTGCTCTCCTCACACATGAGCGTGGACAGCAGCAGCTCCTGCACGAACAGGCTGCGGTCCGCACGCTCGCTCTCCACGACCTGCCGCTCGGCCTCCGACATCTTTGGCTCATTCAACCTGTCACAAGAAGGGGGGGGCGGGGAATCACGCTGAGCTGTTATTTACGGAAATTAACCTGGTCAGAAACCGATGGAAAACAACCAAGAGCTACAGGAAAGAGGGCAAGAGCCCTTCAGTACCAGCTAACTTGCAGCCTGCAGCCTGTCAACACCAGTAACTGGCTACCATGTATAATAGATATATAAATCTATCTGAAATATCTGAAAATGTTTCAGATATTAATGCAGCTTGGTACTACACTATAATAAGCAGACAAGAGACAAGTAAGGTAAGGAGCATGCACTGATTAGAGTGCCAAACCACTCAGGGGTGAGAGGCTGAGTGCAGCCATGTGGCAGATCATACCTCAGCAGCACACCAGTCCGAATGGACCAGTGTGAGCTTTTTTCTGGTGGCTGGAGTGTCAATCCTGCCCCCAACCCCCAAATCTCCCTGCAAGTCAGAGGACCTCCAGTGACTACGAACTGGAAGATATAGCTCACCTTGTGAGGAGGAACTGGGAGCTGTGGGAGGAAGGGGGGTTGCTGTCAGGTACAGCATTAGGGGCAGCGCTGGGCTGGGGGATGGAGGTGCTCATGTTGCTTGCATTGGAGCGGCGAGAGGCATTGCGGGCCGTCTCCAGCTGCTGCCGGGCCGCCTGCGCCTGCTGGCGCTCCAGCTGAAGCTGCATCTGCAACTGCTGAAGCTGCGACGCGGACGGGCCCGAGTTCAGCTGCCCCCCCGCGGAGCGCCGAACGCCAGACAGCTGTGACAACAGCTCTGCAGAGAGAGGACAGCTGGTGCAGGTCAGACATGAAGCGGAAAGGGGAGCATGGCGGACGATCCCCTACTAGCTGGCACGGCACGGCCCACCTGCTATGGGATCCATGGCTTCCCTGTTGCTTGGAGAATAGGAAGCGCTCTGAGAAGAGGTGAGCCCCCCACTGGAGCTGCTTGTAAAGTGCATGTTGGACCTGCGGGCGCGAGGACCTCCCAGCCCCCGCCCAGGATGGAACATCCTCCTCACATGCCGAACACCGCTCGATTCGTCGTGAGCACACATTAAGGAATCAATGCGGCACAGAGAGGCAGCGAGTGTTTGGAATGGCAGGCGAGCATACTGGTCAAATGAGTCCCAGCGACAGTTTAAAGGATTTCAAAGGATATCAGATCTCTGGGCGCTCTGTGTTCAAGTGTGAGGTGAGCAGCAAAGTCATCCGTCACGTGATTAGGGTCCCCGCCTGGGAGGGACGCACATATCGGACAAATCTGCCAGGGGGAGAAGAGCGAGCAATAAAATACAGAAGAACAGGGCTGTGAACAGATCATGCAGGCAGAGGGACACAGTGCGTAAAGTGCTGAGATGCAGGAGATACTCACCACCTCTGTGGAGGTCTCTGCATGCTCAGATGTGACATGTTCCTGTAGAGATGTTTCTGTATAGCCCATTTTTCCACAGTAAGGACACGTGAATGACTGCGGCTGCTCCACCGAGAAGGCCTCCCCACCATAATATAAGTCTACAGGACACCAAACAATGCTGCATTAAACAAGGACTCCCCACCATAATATGTCTGCAGGACACCAAACAATGCTGCATTAAACAAGGACTCCCCACCATAATATAAGTCTGCAGGACACCAAACAATGCTGCATTAAACAAGGACTCCCCACCATAATACAAGTCATACATTTATTTAGGGCTAATCTGCAGTGTTTTCTCAGAAACCGTCTTACAATGTTAACATCTAAAATTAAAGCAATAAATAAACATAAATCAATTCAGGGTTCCAAATAAGATTTCCAACTTGATTAGCAGTTTTGCTACTCAAAATTTTCAAAAGTTGCAATTTGATTAGCAGTTTTGAAATTTGATTAGCA